>WNWK01048984.1:0-13358 GCA_009830355.1 Cherax destructor | reverse complement strand
TGGGACTGAGAGTGTGTGGTGTTAAAGGGTATGGTTGGCGTGGGGGTTTTGTGATTTTAGGTCCACCGTGGGTACTTCCAGTGTGTGTGTTTGTCCTGTTTGGGCTTGGTGTCCTCAGTATCTTGCTGTCTCCTCTCTCTCCTCTCCATCTTTTATTTTGGGCCTTCTGTGTAAGGTCATTAATGGAGTAAGTTGTTTTAGTTATGTTTGTGTTTTCTGTGTTTTGTGTTGAAATGCAGAGATCATTAGATAAGAAATATGTAACATTTTGTGTGTGTGGGGTTCATGTTATGTTTTCTTGTTTTGAGATTGAGTCCAAGGTGGGGGGTGTATGCATGTGGGGTATATGGGTAGTTCTATATAAGAAGTGTATATCTCTTCTTGTCTATATTTGTTATATCATATGTTTGTGTATAGGTCAGAAGTATACTAGAGGTGGCCTTAAATATATGGGGCTTGGTGGTTGTAAGAATTTTGGGGAAATATTAAGGATATGTAGTTATCAGGTATATATTGTGTTTAATGTATCCCATGGTTGGGAAGGTATATATGTATTTTATATACGATTGTGTCATGGGTAATTTGTATCTAGCCTGTCATTCCTTGTGCGGTCATTGTTTTGTGGTTTTATGTTTGTCTTAGGGCATAACCATGCGTGAACGCTCTTGGAGGGGGGGGGGGGTGCTGTACAAGGATGAGATTGTAGTTGTTTCTGGTGTGCCTTGAAGCGTTCACGTAGAACTTATTGAATGGTTGGTATATATTCGTCTGTTATAGCGAAAAGGAAGGAATCCATGGAGTGTGATGTAATATTATATTTGGTACTATGCATTTGGTGTGAGAAAGTTTCTTGAAGCTGTTTCGATATTGGGAAGTTCTTATGTATAAGGTAATATATATGTCATGTGTTTGTATACGCAGATTTCAATAAAATATATATAAACAAATAACTCATTACAGTTGTGGCTGGGTGTAGACTAATAGATTGCTCATTGCTTTATAATTTGTTCATGAGTGCAACCATGTACAGACGTAAGTAAATTTACTTACATGATTCATTACCTTGTAACTAGTGAATTCATTACCAATGTACCTTGTTCAGCTATCAAAACTTTGGGGCCTAGTCTCTGGACCCTATATATACCTCTGTAATCTGCAAATACCTTTGTAACTTGTCATGATTGTGACCATCTGAGTTCATTACCTTTGTAACTTGCTCAGCTATCAAACTTTGAGGTCCAGTCCCTGGACCCATTATGTACCTCTGTAATCTTTTGACTACCGCCCACAGGATGGGTATGGGGTGCATAATAAAGATATCAAACTAAACTGATGAAAGTTTCTTTTTGGGGATTTTTTCTTTTTGGGTCACCCTGCCTCGGTGGGAGATGGTAGACTTGTTGAAAAAAAAATATATACGTGTATGTATATATATATAATATATATCAATAACTACACTGCACTAGCCAGGGGTCGAACCCATGATGCTTTGCCCCACCTCATGAGGAGCGAAAACACATGACACTAGTCCAATGAACCACACAATCCTCAAGAGTAGCGCATCCAGTAGGACTGAATGTTGTACTCGCTACCCAAGGACATACGGTGGCGTGAACGCCTCTAAGCTAATTTCATTCTACTCCCTGTTTGGTGTACTAGCTCAACAAGTAGTATATTATATTATTGTAACCACGAACGAGTGGTATTGATCAATAACTACACTGCACTAGCCTGGGGTCGAACCCATGATGCTTTGGCCCATGTGTTTTCGCTCATCATGAGGTGGGCCAAAGCATCATGGGTTCGACCCTGGCTAGTGCAGTGTAGTATTGATCAATACCACTCGTTCGTGGTTACAAATATATATATATATATATATATATATATATATATATATTTTTTTTTTTTTTTTTTTTTTCAACAAGTCGGCCGTCTCCACCGAGGCAGGGTGACCCAAAAGAAAGAAAATCCCCAAAAGAAAATACTTTCATCATCATTCAACACTTTCACCACACTCATACATAATCACTGTCTTTGCAGAGGAGCTCAGATACGACAGCTGAGAAAAGTCCCTCCCAGCTGTCACTATCTCAGACCCCTCCTTTAAAGTGCAGGCATTGTACTTCCCATTTCCAGGACTCAAGTCCAACTAAATCAATTAACTGGTTTCCCTGAATCCCTTCACAAAATGTTACCCTGCTCACACTCCAACAGATCGTCATGTCCCAAAACCATTTGTCTCCATTCACTCCTATCTAACACGCTCACACATGCTTGCTGGAAGTCCAAGCCCCTCGCCCACAAAACCTCCTTTACCCCTTCCCTCCAACCTTTTCTAGGACGACCCCTACCCCGCCTTCCTTCCCTACAGATTTATACGCTCTCCAAGTCATTCTACTTTGATCCATTCTCTCTAAATGACCAAACCACCTCAACAACCCCTCTTCAGCCCTCTGACAAATACTTTTAGTAACTCCACACCTTCTCCTAATTTCCACATTCCGAATTTTCTGCATAATATTTACACCACACATTGCCCTTAGACAGGACATCTCCACTGCCTCCAGCCTCCTCCTCGCTGCAGCATTTGCAACCCATGCTTCACACCCATATAAGAGTGTTGGTACCACTATACTTTCGTACATTCCCTTCTTTGTCTCCATGGATAACGTTTTTGTCTCCACAGATACCTCAATGCACCACTCACCTTTTTCCTTCATCAATTCTATGGTTAACCTCATCCTTCATAAACCCATCCGCTGACACGTCAACTCCCAAATATCTGAAAACATTTACTTCTTCCATAATCTCTCTCTCCAATGTGATATCCAATTTTTCTTTATTTAAATCGTTTGATACCCTCATCACCTTACTCTTATCTATGTTCACTTTTAACTTTCTACCTTTACACACTCTCCCAAACTCGTCCACTAACCTTTGCAACTTTTCTTTAGAATCTCCCATAAGCACAGTATCATCAGCAAAAAGTAACTGTGTCAACTCCCATTTTGCATTTAATTCTCCATAATTTAATCCCACCCCTCTCCCCAACACCCTAGCATTTACTTCTTTTACAACCCCATCTATAAATATATTAAACAACCATGGTGACATTACACATCCCTGTCTAAGACCTACTTTTACCGGAAGTAATCTCCTCTCTCCTACACACCCTAACCTGAGCCTCACTATCCTCATAAAAACTCTTTACAGCCTTCAGTAACTTACTACCTATTCCATACACTTGCAACATTTGCCACATTGCTCCCCTATCCACTCTATCATATGCCTTTTCTAAATCCATAAATGCAATAAAAACTTCTCTACCTTTATCTAAATACTGTTCACATATATGCTTCACTGTAAACACTTGATCTACACATCCCTACCCACTCTAAAGCCTCCTTGCTCATCTGCAATCCTACTCTCTGTCTTACCTCTAATTCTTTCAATAATAACCCTGCCATACACTTTACCTGGTATACTCAGTAAACTTATTCCCCTATAATTTTTACACTCTCTTTTATCCCCTTCCCTTTATATAAAGGAACTATACATGCTCTCTGCCAATCCCTAGGTACCTTCCCTCTTTCATACATTTATTAAACAAAAATACCAACCACTCCAGCACTATATTCCCCCTGCTTTTAACATTTCTGTCATGATTCCGTCAATTCCAGCTGCTTTACCCCTTTCATTCTACGTAATGCCTCACGCACCTCCCCCACACTCACATCCTGCTCTTCTTCACTCCTAAACGATGTTGTACCTCCCTGGCCAGTACATGAAATTACCGCCTCCTTTTTTTATCGACATTTAAAAGTTCCTCAAAATATTCCGCCATCTACCCAATACCTCCAGCTCCCCATCTACTAACTCCCTACTCTGTTTTTAACTGACAAATCCATTCGTTCCCTAGGCTTTCTTACCTTGTTTATCTCACTCCAAAATTTTTCTTGTTTTCAGCAAAATTTCTTGACAGAGCCTCTCCCATTCTTTCATCCGCTCTTCTTTTGCACTCTCTCACCACTCTCTTCACCTTTCTTTTACTCTCCATATACTCTGCTCTTCTATTAACACTTCTGTTTTGTAAAAACCTCTCATAAGCTACCTTTTTCTCTTTTATCACACCCTTTACTTCTTCATTCCACCACTCACTCCTCTTTCCTCCTGCACCCACCCTCCTATAGCCACAAACTTCTGCCCCACATTCTAATACTGCATTTTTAAAACTATCCCAACTCTCTTCAACCCCCACTACTCCTACTTGCACTAGCCCACCTTTCTGCCAATAGTTGCTTATATCTCACCCTAACTTCCTCCTCCCTTAGTTTATACACTTTTACCTCTCTCTTACTTGCTGTTGCCATTTTCTTTTTGTCCCATCTACCTTTTACTCTAACTGTAGCTACAACCAAATAATGATCTGATATATCTGTTGCCCCTCTATAAACATGTACATCCTGAAGCCTACTCATCAACCTTTTATCCACCAATACATAATCCAACAAACTACTTTCCTTACGTGCTATATCATACCTTGTATATTTATTTATCCTCTTTTTCATAAAATATGTATTACTTATTACCAAACCTCTTTCTACACATAGCTCAATTAATAGTTCCCCATTTACATTTACCCCTGGCACCCCAAATTTACCTACTACTCCCTCCACAACATTTTTACCCACTTTAGCATTAAGATCCCCAACCACAATTACTCTCACTTGGTTCAAAACTCCCCACACACTCACTCAACATTTCCCAAAATCTCTCTCTCTCCTCTACACTTCTCTCTTCTCCAGGTGCATAAACACTTACTATAACCCACTTTTCACATCCAACCTTTATTTTACTCCACATAATCCTTGAATTTATACATTTATATTCCTTCTTTACCTGCCATAACTGATTATTCAACATTATTGCCACTCCTTCTTTAGCTCTAACTCTATTTGAAACCCCTGATCTAATCCCATTTATTTCTCCCCACTGAAACTCTCCTACCCCCTTCAGCTTTGTCTCACTTAAAGCCAGGACATATATATATATATATATAGTATATTCAAAGGATCTAAATATATAATGAATTAACTTACAAATTCCTGGGTATGTTATGATTTTTATTAGTTTAGATAAACTTTTCTAACACAGACTACAGAAATATTAACAAAAGAGCATTTTTTAAAATGATTAAATTTCTTTGTAAGCCATTATGTCACACATACTTCTGCAGCACACAAATGTAATATGAAATATATGAATTTACAAAATTCTAACTTAATCTATTAAACCATCTTTAGACTGAACTGAAAGTGAAAGTCTGAATTTTATGAACCCTAATATTTTAGTAGACATGAAAAGAATAAACCACGTATGAAGTAGATTTCAAAGGATTGAGTATTGTATATCTGAGTGTGCAAAGATTATATACAGTTTAAAATTCATATACAATGGGATGTTTTGAATAATCAGAGAACACTAACTCAACAGGTGAGGTCCAGAACTATTCACCCTGTACGAATACAAGAAAAATTTTCTGGTATAAAGTTATTACTAGAAAAGCTACTGCGGGTGCTTAATCAGCCAGGCTGTGATGGCTATTTTGACATAGGGGTTGTAGCAAGTCTGGTTGATTAGGCAGTCACTAGGAAAGCCTGGCAACAGGCTACTTTTAGAAAACCTTGTAAGTCTTACAGGGAAGGCCCACTAAATGTACACAACCTCCCTCGCCTCAGTGTTCCGTTCATATTCATCCAACAACACACCTTGGCCACACGCCTCCACCCATTCTCTATAACGAGCAACTTTCACCCACCAACTCCCCCACAGCCACACGCCTCCACCTCCACCATCCTGACCAGCAAACTCCATCCACACAACCCACCCATACAATTCCCCCTATGGCCACTCCTACATGGTATAGTTAAGAAACTACATGGCCATATATCTCCATACAAAGCTTACTCAACCCTTCACCCTGACATGGTGTCCACACACCTAATAATTTAGTCAATCTCCACCCTCATTACCGTCCAAACCACCAACCGCACACTTACCCACCAAGTCACTTTTCATCCACATCACCACCCACACCAGACCACTGACACAATCACACCTGTCACACACACCACTTCCCCACACACCCTAACATGCTGTCTACACAGTCATCGTTCACAGCACCAACCACAAACTCACCCACCCGTCATCCACCCCACCATCTACCCTCCCCCCCTTCCACAGCATGAAGCCTACACAGCCTCAACTCACACCATTCCCCTACAACTTCAAGCCAACATAGCCCCACACCCACACCTTACCAATGCTTTCATGACCCACACATCCTAACATGCTCTTCACACACCTAATCACGCAGCTACCATCCACTCACACCAGGTCACTGACACTACCAACCACACAATCACCACCACACTGCCTTGCTGCTGCTAGCTTACAAACTCACCCCCCCCCCACAACCCTCCACCAACCAGCATCCTCAACCTCTCAACACCAGCCTAAACTGCTTATAATATCTTTATTTACTACAAGTACATGTACATGGTATACAGGCCCAGCTGACATCAGTGACATACTACTATGTAGAAAGTCCCTTGTTATGCTGAGCATTTCGGGCAGATTAGGTCAGTGTCCTAGGATGCGACTCACACCAGTCGACTAACACCCAGGTACCCATTTTACTGATGGGGAACATAGACAACAGGTGTAAAGAAACACGCCCAATGTTTCTGCCCTGGCTGGGAATCGAACCCAGGCCCTCGCCGTGTGAAGCGAGAGCTTTAGCCACCAGACCAACAGGTTTCCATTTCCCACACCAGCACTTCCCCACCCCCACACCAAACCCCAACCACTATCCCCCTCCCATATACAGCCCAACCACTCTAATCCCTCCTTAATAACCCAATGCAGTTGCAATGAGGAAGACTACCAAGCAATAAGGCAACTCTGTCTGCTAGCAGAAATGAGGATACAGGATCTTTGACTGACACATCACTACATCAACCAACAATTTGCAATTTTGTGACCTAAAATAAATTTGGAAGGCTTGTCTGGGGGTCTTTGGAATATAACCCTATTTTTCCATATGTTCTTCATTTCATTTTACACTTTTTTTTTTTATCACAATCCATTTTCAGGAATGTAATTACCACGTTTAGCGACAGTCAGTTGTACAATTAATATATCAGCATATGGTAAAATTAATAAATTGAACAAGAGGAAATGAAAACTGAATTGCCCTGAGCTATGAGAACTGTGAACGAGGTGGTACACAATTAAGAAATATTAAGACTGAGAAGACAAAATAAACTACATAATAAATGTAAATAGATTTTTACAAGGTTTACCCATATCCTACAGATTTATGGGACACAATGAAAAGACCACTAATCATAATACAAAATGCTTAACAAGTTTCTGTTGTACATTCCCGTGATAGGATAGTACGTAGTACATTTTGGGTATACAGCATATAAAAACCTTTATAAATTGACTGCCAAAGCAAATTTTTTTTTTTTTTATCTTTATACTATTTTTATTCTTAAAAACTGAATACAGTAAACCATCAATTAAAGAGGATATTAACCAAGGAAACCCAAGAGGAATAATAAGTGATGTTAGAGGTGCTAAGTATAGGCATATACAGGAGGCTCTGATGGTACTGAAGAAAATGGAGGATTTAGATATGCTTGCAGGGCAAGCATGTGTGATGGAGATTTCTTATCCTTTTAGTCTTAGAAAATCATCCATTCATAAAAATAGAAACAGAAACAAGAAAATAAAGAGCTTGTGCAATGACTAGTGATGTGCCAAAAATATGACAAAGAGGTCAAGCCAACTAAACGAGTCTGTAAATCTAATGAATACATGAACTGAGGAGAAAACAAGAACAGCCTTCACAATAGTATATGTTTATTGGTGCTTGGCTCAGCAAACTCTAAAAGCACAATCTCTTTCATAATGAGCCGAGTGGTGAGAGTGCATCATCTGATCATGTTGCTGCAGGTAATTTCCCTTCTGATTTTGTGAAAATTATTTTGGAGAATGATTAGTCCTGAGCAAGCGTTTAATAAATGCCGATGAGACAAAACATTCTGGAAGCATGTGCCATCAAGAGTTTACATTGCAATCAAGAAAAATTTACACCTAGTTTCAACTCAGCTAAAGATCTCTTCAGCTTGCTTCTCAACAACAATGCAACAAGTGATTTCAATGCAAGCCTATGCTAATTTATTGTGCAGACTCATACTTTAAAAGGTCACAACAGAAACTGTTTGCCTATTATTTAGCATGGATGACCGAGGTCCTGTTTGTTGAATGATTCAAACAAATTTTATTCCTGCATTCAAGATCTACTTGGCTAGAAAGCATCCTGTGTTCAACGTTTGCCACTCTTGAGAGTTCTTTTAGGCATCCTCAAATCTTGCAATATATGAACCTAAATGCAAAAGGTGGTTTTTTACCACCCAATGTGAAATCACTGAAACAGCCACTGGACTGAGTAATTATTAAGACAATTTAAGTGCCTCTTCCTATGCAAGGTAATGGACAAACTCATCCCGACAATGGACGACATCTTCAAGACTAGTGTGCCAAAGTTCCAGCATAAATTTAACATTGTAGATGCACTTAATCATATAAAAGTGTCATGGCATGAAGTTCCCCAAACAACCATAAATGCAGGCTGTAAATTATGGTCTTCTGCAGTGAATACTTTCTTTTGTTTTTTCCAGAAAATTGTGACTGGCAAGGACTGAGCATGAGGGCTTTGAAGACTATGTAAATGAACTGTAACAATATGATGTTGAAAAGCCTTCTGCAGAAGAAATGCTGGAACCCAATTCTCAGTTAGGATATAGAAGAGGTAGAAGAACCTGTATATAAACAGCTATCACTGAAATAGTTGCATGAACAAGTTCCATGGTTATGGAAAAACTGCAGACGTTTTAACTACAGAGGACCTTGACACATCTAGAAGCACCACTCTCAGGAGAATTTTGGAGAACACAATAATGCCTTATCATCAGCTGCACAAAATACTGTGAGGTAAAACACACCAGAGATGTATTACAAATACTACACTACTTCAACACAACCATTAATAATTGACTAATCTACATCTACATCATCACAGCCAGTCACCTCACCCCAGTAAGGCCATATCAACACTTTCCACACACTTCCATATCAGCAAGCAATGACACCTAAAATGTAGGGAAAGATAACTTCAATTATTTTTTACATGGTAGGTTTTTTAATGTAGTTTTACACAAAACGTTGATATTAAAATAAGGAACTGTTGCACTAATCGATGGTTTACTGTATTTACTAGTGATGATGGGACACCATTATTTGTTAAAGGTGTAGGCTTTCGATTTAATCACAGGGAGACCCTTAACCTGTAGGTGGTCATACAGTACCTGGCAAATGAGAGGTAATCAGATTTCATCCAAGGAAGTAGTAGCTCTAATTCCTTGGATCATGAGCCCTTTGCCAACATCAAGGTATTCTTCTTGAACTGCAAAACAAGTATGCTGAGTCAGTTCTCAACTCAACAGTTAAGTTCTAGACAGCTAGCTATAGCAATCACATTGTGGTCATCCTATAAAACTGGAAAAGATCCTAAAAAAAAAAACTATTTATTTAAAAATATAAACTTTTATGGTACAGGTAGACCTCTCATAGCATGTGCCTTTGTACCACATTTTTAATAGACTGCTAATAAATTTTATATTAAAAAAATAGGTGGGGATATAGTTTTGGAGTGGTAGGTGCTCTTATTTAATAAATGTATGGAAGAGGGTAAGGTACCTAGGGATTGGCAGAGAGCATGTATTGTTCCTTTGTATAAAGGCAAAGGGGACAAAAGAGAGTGCAAAAATTATAAGGGAATAAGTCTGTTGAGTGTACCTGGTAAAGTGTATGGTAGAGTTATTATTGAAAGAATTAAGAGTAAGACAGAAAGCAGGATAGCAGATGAACAAGGGGGCTTTAGGAAAGGTAGGAGGTGTGTAGACCAAGTGTTTACAGTGAAACATATAGGTGAACAGTATTTGGATAAGGGTAAAGAGGTTTTTGTGGCATTTATGGATTTGGAAAAGGCGCATGATAGGGTGGATAGGGGGGCAATTTGGCAGATGTTGCAGGTGTATGGAATAGGAGTGAAGAGTTTTTATGAGGATAGTGAGGTTCAGGTTAGTGTGTGTAGGAAGGAGGGGGACTATTTCCCAGTAAAAGTAGGCCTTAGACAAGGATGTGTGATGTCACCGTGGTTGTTCAATATATTTATAGATGGGGTTGTAAGAGAAGTGAATGCAAGGGTCTTGGCAAGAGGTGTGGGGTTAAAAGATAAAAAATTAAATACAAAGTGGGAGTTGTCACAGTTGCTTTTTGCTGATGATACTGTGCTTTTGGGAGATTCTGAAGAGAAGTTGCAGAGGTTGGTGGATGAATTTGGTAGGGTGTGTAAAAGAAGAAAATTGAAAGTGAATATAGGAAAGAGTAAGGTGATGAGGATAACAAAAAGATTAGGTGATGAAAGATTGGATATCAGATTGGAGGGAGAGAGTATGGAGGAGGTGAATGTATTCAGATATTTGGGAGTGGACATGTCAGCAGATGGGTCTATGAAGGATGAGGTGAATCATAGAATTGATGAGGGAAAAAGGGTGAGTGGAGCACTGAGTCTGTGGAGACAAAGAACTTTGTCCATGGAAGTAAAGAGGGAATGTATGAGAGTATAGTTATACCAACACTCTTATATGGGTGTGAAGCATGGGTGATGAATGTTGCAATGAGAAGGCTGGAGGCAGTGGAGATGTCATGTGTGAGGTCAATGTGTGGTGTGAATATAATGCAGAGAATTTGGAGTTTGGAAATTAGGAGGAGGTGCGGATTACCAAAACTATTATCCAGAGAGCTGAGGAGGGGTTGTTGAGGTGGTTCGGACATGTAGAGAGAATGGAACGAGACAGAATGACTTTGAGAGTGTATAAATCTGTAGTGGAGGGAAGGCGGGGTAGGGGTCGGCCTAGGAAAGGTTGGAGGGAGGGGGTAAAGGAGGTTTTGTGTGCGAGGGGCTTGGACTTCCAGCAAGCATGTGTGAGCGTATTTGATAGGAGTGAATGGAGACAAATGGTTTTTAATACTTGACATGCTGTTGGAGTGTGAGCAAAGTAACATTTATGAAGGGATTCAGGGAAACCGGCAGGCCGGACTTGAGTCCTGGAGATAGGAAGTACAGTGGACCCCCCGGTGTTCGTCCTGCTCAAAACAGGCCCTTTTATGTAAGTTTATTTTTTTAAATGCTTTTATAAGTGTAGTTTTGGGGGTGTAAAAGGACTAGTCTATGTTACATTATTTCTTAAGGGAATAAATTCGGTTGGTAATGGCACTTGAACAGCATTCTGTTACGAAAAATGGACGAACACCGCGGGTCCACTGTACAGTGTCTGCACTCTGAAGGAGGGGTGTTAATATTGCAGTTTTATAACTGTAGTGTAAAGCACCCCTCTGGCAAGACAGTGATGGAGTGAATGGTGATGAAAGTTTTTCTTTTTCGGGCCACCCTGCCTTGGTGGGAATCGGCGGATGTGTTAATAATAAAAAAAAAAAAAAATAGAATGTGGTTTTGCTTGAGTTTACACACCATAAAGGTTTTAAAAGTGACTCAGGCATGAAAACATTTCTGATCAGAGATTTATATAACCTGGGGAAAGCTGACTGCTGACTCTGACTCAATATAGCATATGTTGCAGTAGCTCTCTTAACATCAACACAAGACCAACTTACAGCTGATAGCTGATTGAATAGATGGCTCACAGCCATCTACTGCTCAATACTCAAATAAACATCTCTTAACACTTATTTATTAACCAACAATAGAATAAAGAATTTAAGTTATAATTAAATGCTTCCTTGTCACTTTTATGAGAAAATTGTGTGATGAAATGTAAGAGTCGAGTCAGATGATAGAACATAAACATGTCTGGAAGCCGTCTACCTCACTACTCGAGTAACCATCTCTATACGCTTCTTTATCAACAAGCAACAAAACAAGGAATTTAAACTATAAATTCTTCCTTATCCCTATTACACCAATAAGCAAGAGAAGCAAAGAAGTTAATGTAGGGTAAAACTCTTGTTATTTTTTAAGCAAATTTTATACAGGTAAGATTGTGTATTAAATTTAGTGGTGGTAAATAGCAGTGTATTAATCATCTCTATTCTCTCTAGAAGGAGTGCCATGCCTATTTTTTTTTTTTGAATAGATAGTATACCGTGTCAAATAGCTTCCCACAAGCCTTTTAAGTAATTTTATTTAGTAATTAAGTTTATATTTAGAATTTGGGTACCTAATACACTTCTAGATCAACAAGCAATGACATCTAAAATGTATTTAGCAAAAAAATTAAATATTTTTAACAAAATAAGAAATTAAAAAAAATAATGAATAAGATGGGTGAGCTTCATTACAATGAAGGCAAGAGGGTGGTAGACTATAAGATGTACTGGTATGGTCGTTGGCACCATAGACTGAGCAGTCTGCCATGGACCTGCAATATTTCGTTGGATGTCCAAAACGCCAGCAATTTCTACACTGTTGTGGTGTAGGGATAAATTTTTGGACACTTATTATTATTATAATCAAATAGAAGCGCTAAACCACAGGGGTTATACAGCGCTGCAGGTTATTGTAGGATGGAGGGAGAGTGAGGTGTAAGAGGGAGATGGACGATTAGTAGGGTATGGAGTGCTAGATGACGGTGGGTAGTGCAGGGAAGGAGGGTAGCAAGAGATCGAGGTAGAAGGGACTGAGGGAGGTGCTAGAGGTATAATCTTCAGAGTTTGTGTAGTAAGTCAGTTTCTGTCAAAAAGTCAACAAGAGAGTCAGGATTAAAGGAGGGTCCATCTGCAAGAAGGGAAGGTAAAGAAAGGGCCGCAGAGCGAAGACGTCGTTGAAGGTAAATTCTGCGTGCTCGTTGATAGAGTGGGCAGTCCAACAGGATATGTCGAACAGACACTGGAACCTGACAATGCTCACAGAGAGGGCAGGGAGCCTCTCCATGAGATACCCGTGAGTAAGACGAGTGTGGCCGATGCGAAGACGGAGAGAGTAGTCTCCCAACCTCGACATTGGTGACAAGAAGAAGGCCAGAAACCTATAACCGGTTTAATAGAATGTAGTTTGTTATTCAGCAGGTCAGACCAGCGTTGCTGCCAACGGGTGCGAAGGTGGGTAGCAATGACCGCAAAATAGTCCGTGAAAGGAACACCTCTATATGAAACTGGAAGGTCATGTACTGCTGACCGCGCAGCAGTGTCTGCCTGTTCATTGCCCT
>WNWK01048983.1:0-13358 GCA_009830355.1 Cherax destructor | reverse complement strand
AGGACTATGTATCTCTTCTCAGCAGTGTCTTCTCTGGGTGTGTTGAAGATGTTCAATGCCCGTCGTCTGCAGTCTCTAATGAAGTGACGAGGATAGTGAAGTTTGGAAAAAACTTGTTCAATGAGGGAGCATTCTTCCTCAAAGAACTCACTGCTGCAGATTCTGAGTGCGCGCAGGAAAAGCTATAATTACACCACGTTTAGTTTTGGTGTCGTGGTGAGAGTAGAAGTGGAGAAGATCGTGATGATTGGTAGGTTTTCGATAGACTTTAAAACGAAGTTCATGGTCAGCTTGGCAGAGAAGAACATCAAGGAAAGGAAGAGTGTTGTCGACTTCTTCTTCTAGTGTAAACTGGATTGATGGATCGACCTGGTTGAGCTTGTGTTGGAGAGCTTGAACGTTGAAGCGTCTGGGAGTTATGATGAGAATGTCGTCAACATAACGGAGCCAGGTGACAGAAGAGGGAATAATATTGAAAACGCTCGGCTTCCAAATGTTCCATATATGGTTCGCAAGGACGGCACTATGGCGATCCCATGGGTAGTCCAAAAGTTTGTTGAAAGAGTTTATTTTCGATAGAGAAACATGTAAAGCCCACACATAGTTCAACAAGGTCGATGAAATCGCTGGCTGGAAGAGGAAGATCAAGTGAGTCATCAATTTTCCTGCGCAAGAGATCGATAGCTTGTGTAGTAGGTACTTTGTGAATAGGATGTTATATCAGGCTGGAGAGTTTCTTGTTTCCCAATCGCATTCGCAACATCAACATCAGGAACAAGAAACTCTCCAGCCTTGATATAACATCCCTATTCACCAAAGTACCTACTACACAAGCTATTAGAGACTGCAGACGACGGGCATTAAACATCTTCAACACACCCAGAGAAGACACTGCTGAGAAGAGATACATAGTCCTTCCCACCAACTCCATTTCCAAACACGTTTCCAACATTTTTTCCAATACCTCATTCCGAGTATCCACCTCCACATCCACCACCATCAAGGACATTACCAGTAACAGACAGGACAAGCTTCAATCCACTGCAGGGGTATACACAATCCCTTGTAATGACTGCAGCAAATTATACGTCGGCGAAACATCCAGAGACCTCCAAACACGTATTTCAGAACACCAGTACGCAGGCAGATCTGACAACTCAAGGAATGCCTGTGTTCAACACCGAAATTCACACAACCATTTAATCAACTACAGAAACGCAAGACTCATCGCCAAAGAAGACAACACTCAATACCGAAGAATCTCTAGAATCATCACTTATCTGTATATCCAACAACTTCAACCAGAACAACGGCTTCTACAACCAACATAGCTGAACCTATTGCCAAGAAACTTCTTCATCGCTATCCCACATAGAACTCAAGAATGGAACACTGCAGGTCCTTTAAGTTACCCAAGGTTTTAACTATCACCCTACTTTGAAGACTGTCACATGCAGCATTCTCCACCTGACCCAGCATTCTCCACCTGACCAAATCCTATAAATACTCATGTTCCTCCTTTTCTAGGTAGATCTGTCCGTGACTCGATAAAGCCACTCGTGGGCGAAACGTTGTCAATAAAGGATCACATTATACTGCTTATGTGTTTATTTTTCCATTGTGTCGGTATTTTATACCATTTATTTCCAAATACCTGAGGTGTGGAAGATGGCAACAAACCTGTGTCACTGACGTGTATAGTATGCAAAGTCATGGAGAAGATCATCAGGAGGAGAGTGGTGGAGCACCTAGAAAGACACAAGCTTATAAACGACAATCAGCACGGTTTCAGGGAAGGAAAATCCTGCGTCACAAACCCACTGGAGTTTTATGACAAGGTAACAGAAGTAAGACACGAGAGAGAGGTGTGGATAGACTTCATTTTTTTTGGACTGCAAGAAGGCGTTCGACACAGTTCCTCACAAGAGGTTAATGCAAAAGCTAGAGGATCAGGCACACGTAACAGGAAAGGCACTGCAATGGATTAGAGAATATCTGACAGGGAGGCAACAACCAGTCATGGTACGTGACGAGGTGTCAGAGTGGGCACCTGTGACGAGTGGGTTCCACAGAGGTCAGTCCTAGGACCTGTACTGTTTTTGGTATATGTGAATGACATAACGGAAGGGATAGACTCAGAAGTGTCCCTGTTTGCAGATGATGTGAAGTTGATGAGAAGAATTAAATCAGTCGAGGATCAGGCAGGACTACAAAGAGACCTGGACAGGGTACAAGCCTGGCCCAGTAACTGGCTCCTTCAATTTAACCCTGCCAAAGTCATGAAGATCGGGAAAGGGCAAAGGAGACCGCAGACAGAGTATAGTGTAGGTGGCCAAAGACTGCAAACCTCACTCAAGGAAAAGATCTTGGGGTGAGTATAATACCGAGCACATCTCCTGAGGCACACATCAATCAGATAACTGCTGCAGCATACGGGCGGCTGGCAAACCTAAGAATAGCGTTCCAATACCTTACTAAGGAATCGTTCAAGACTCTGTACACCATATACGTCAGGCCCATACTGGAGTATGCAGCACCAGTTTGGAACCCACACCTAGTCAAGCACGTCAAGAAATTAGAGAAAGTGCAAAGGTTTGCAACAAGACTAGTCCCAGAGCTAAGGGGAGTGTCCTACGAAGAAAAGTTAAGGGAAATCGGCCTGACGACACTAGAGGACAGGAGGGTTATAGGAGACATGATAACGACAAATAAAATACTGCGAGGAATAAATAAGGTGGACAGAGACAGGATGTTCCAGAGAGGGGACACAGAAACAAGGGGTCACAATTGGAAGTTGAAGACTCCTGTGAGTCAAAGACATGTTAGGAAATATTTCTTCAGTCATAGAGTTGTCAGGAAGTGGAATAGCCTAGAAAGTGATGTAGTGGTGGCAGGAACCATACATAGTTATAAGACGAAGTTTGATAAAGCTCATGGAGCTGGGAGAGAGAGGACCTAGTAGCAATCAGTGAAGAGGCGGGGCCAGGAGCTGTGAATCGACCCCTGCAACCACAAATAGGTGAGTACAAACCTACTGGAGTTCTATGACAGGGTGACAGCAGTAAGACAGGAGAGAGAGGGGTGGGTAGATTGCATTTTCTTGGACTGTAAGAAGGCGTTTGACACAGTTCCACAAAAAGAGATTAGTGCCAAAGCTGGAGGATCAGGCAGGGATAACAGGGAAGGCACTGCAATAGATCAGGGAATACCTGTCAAGAAGACAACAGCGAGTCATGATACATGGTGAGGTGTCAGAGTGGGCGACTGTGACGAGCGGGGTGCCACAGGGGTTAGTCCTAGGACCGGTGTTGTTTCTGGTATTTGTGAACGACATGACGGAAGGAATAGCCTCCGAAGTGTCCCTGTTTGCAGATGATGTGAAGTTGATGGGAAAAATTCAATCGGATGAGGACCAGGCAGAACTATAAAGAGATCTGGAGAGGTTGCAGGCCTGGTCCAGCAACTGGCTCCTGGAGTTCAACCCCACCAAGGAAAAGGATCTTGGGGTGAGTATAACACCGGGCGCACATCAGCCAAATAACTGCTGTAGCATACGGGCGCCTGGCAAACCTAAGAACAGCATTCCGACATGATAATAAGGAATCGTTCAGGACCCTATATACACGATAGGCCCATATTGGAGTATGCAGCATGAGTTTGGAACCCACACCTAGCCAAGCATTTAAGGAAACTAGAGAAAGTGCAAAGGTTTGCAACAAGTCTAATCCCGGAGCTAGGTTAAGGGAAATCGACCTGACGACACTGGAAGACAGGAGAGATAAGAGGGATATGATAACGATATATAAAATACTGAGAGGTATAGACAAGTTGGACAGAGACAAGATGTTCTAGAGATGGGGTCACAGTTGGAAGTTGAAGACTTAGATGAATTACAGAGATGTTAGGAAGTATTTCTTCAGTCACAGAGTTGTCAGGAAGTGGAATAGTCTGGGAAGTGATGTAGTAGAGGCAGGATTCATACGTAGCTTTAAGAAGATGTATGATAAAGCTATTAGAGCAGGAAGAGTGACCTTCTAGCGACCAGTGAAGAGGCGGGGCAGGAGCTGTGAATAGGCCCCTGCAACCTCAACTAGGTGAGTACACACACACACAAACATTTCTCATATTAATACTGTACAAGAAGGAACACAATTCTCTCCTCTCACTCTGACACGAACATAAACACTGACACACATGGACCAACATTTCACGTCAAACCTCATAGAACAAACAAATAAATACACATACAAATGTACACATTCTCATGAGGTTATCTGCAGTCTTCAACACTGTTGTTAAAATTAATCTAGAGCGTATAGCCAGTATGTGGGAATTAAGCACATTTTTGTGTATATATATGAAGTCTCTGACTGAGGGAAACGATCAATATTAAACAGAGTAATGAAGATATTCTTTGAGAAAGATTAAAATATGTGAGGAAGTGAGAAATATGAGACGCTTGATGATAAAGTAATGATGTTTTATGAATCATCTTGTGAAAGATGAACTTTAACTAGAAATAATTATTTGGCAATTGAATAATTCTCTTTCCAATGTCACACACATTTTTCTCCTCTCTGATATAAAGAAAAAAAAAAAAATTCGTCACATAAACAAAAACAAAAACTCTTAGGCATGAGAATAATATCTATCAACTCTGAAGTGTTGGTCTCTTGACAAAATAATTTGTGATGGTTGGTGTAGTCTGGTAAGTACACATATTTCTTAATGTTTACAATACTACTTTATACTGTGATGTGTGAATGTTGTGCTACACTATTTTGTGTTCGTATGTTAGAATTATATTATACCTGGGATGTGGACGCAATTGTTAATGTTGTTTCAGCAACCAGTGCTGATAAAGCTAACGTAGTCTTCTTACGTACACTTTTAAGCCTTATCTTTCATATCAAGATTCATGAGAGTCTTCACTGCTTTATCTACAAGTGATTAATTTTTTCCTTCTTCGTATAATCATATCTTTCCATATTTTGTTTTCAAATTACTGAAATAAACTGAAATACTAATTAATATAATTTTACAACGTTTGTGAGAGTTCAGATGTTTTTGAGAATGTTGTGAGTTTGTGTCATGGCGTTTGTTGTGAGTTTGTGTCATGGGTTTGTTGTGAGTTTGTGTCATGGAGTTTGTTGTGAGTTTGTGTCATGGAGTTTGTTGTGAGTTTGTGTCATGGAGTTTGTTGTGAGTTTGTGTCATGGAGTTTGTTGTGAGTTTGTGTCATGGAGTTTGTTGTGAGTTTGTGTCATGGAGTTTGTTGTGAGTTTGTGTCATGGAGTTTGTTGTGAGTTTGTGTCATGGAGTTTGTTGTGAGTTTGTGTCATGGAGTTTGTTGTGAGTTTGTGTCATGGAGTTTGTTGTGAGTTTGTGTCTATTGAGTTTGTGTCAGTTTGTGTCATGGAGTTTGTTGTGAGTTTGTGTCATGGAGTTTGTGTCATGGAGTTTGTGTCATGGAGTTTGTTGTGAGTTTGTGTCATGGAGTTTGTTGTGAGTTTGTGTCATGGAGTTTGTTGTGAGTTTGTGTCATGGAGTTTGTTGTGAGTTTGTGTCATGGAGTTTGTTGTGAGTTTGTGTCATGGAGTTTGGAGTGAGTTTCTGTCATGGAGTTTGTTGTGAGTTTGTGTCATGGAGTTTGTTGTGAGTTTGTGTCATGGAGTTTGTTGTGAGTTTGTGTCATGGAGTTTGTTGTGAGTTTGTGTCATGGAGTTTGGAGTGGGGTATGTGTTCGTATGTACACTCTTTGTCTTAACATTTAAAAATGATTGAAGGTTGAGGACAATGTTGTATATATCTATTTTAATGAAATACAATATATGGTTTATGGCGTTTATTGAGACGACGGTTCGTCTACCAGGGATATTATCAGTCACTGATGGATAGATAAAGTCCTGGTTGATTTTAACAATATTTGATGGGTAGATAAAGTCCGGGAAAACTTTATCAATCCCTGATAGATTGATAAAGTCCTGGAGGAAGAAAGGTCTTCTCAGTAAATACCAGACTTCACTTACCGTCTTATTCATATGTCAGTATATTTTACCACTAATGTACATTTATGTGCGCATATGTGATACTGAGAAATGAACGTGTTGGTGAATGTGTAGGTTGTATGTGTAGATGCGTAAATGAGGTTGAAAACATGTGTGTGTGTCTACCCCTGTGGATCTCTGCATGTCACCAAAATACAAACTATTAATAACAAAAAACAAACCTGATTAACATGTACAGTTGTTTTCACGGAAGTAGACAAATAAATAAACACACGGACACTCATCTACTTGCAATAAAACATTAATAAAAACACTTACTCAACTACATAATTGAGAAAGTGTATCTACTATTGAAAATTAATGCAATATAAATAGAAGTTCAAAATTTTATTTAATTAGCCTCTCCCTGGTGGGTGAGCTGTGTGGCAGCTTGGTCTCGTCTAGCTGGTGTACGGTCGTGGCTGTCTTGGTGGGTGTAATTACTGGACGCAGTTTTCTGTGTGTCACCTCCAGTAATTCCACCCACCTGGACAGTCTCTACCGTAGGTCAGCTAGACAAGACCAAGCTGCCACCCAGCAAGGTCACTGAGGGTGGCAACCGCTGACTCTGAGGAAGTGGGGAAGGGAGTCCACCTGAGGTGACACAAATGGACTCCTGGAGACACTGATCCGGTGAAGGCACCGCTGACTCTAGGAAAGTGGGGAATGGAGTCCACTCAGGTGACACAGTGGACTCCTGGAGACACTGATCCGGGGAAGGCACCGCTGACCTTAGGTAAGTGGGTAAGGGAAGACATCCGGGAGCGAACGGATGGATTCCTGGATACATGAACTTGAGGAAGGTTGTTGTTGAGGTTGACCTTGGGGACGTGGGGAAGGGAAGACATCTGGGAGCGAACGGATGGATTCCTGGATACATGAACCTGTGGAAGGCATGAATACATGCAGTTGAGGCTGACCTTGGGTAAGTGGGGAAGGGAAAACATCCGGCAGTAGACAGATGGATTCCTGGATACATGAACCTGGGGAAGGCAAGAATACAGGTTGGTGAGACTGACCTTGGGGAAGTGAGAAAGGGAAAACATCCGGAGGCGGACGGATGGATTCCTGGATACATGAACCTGTGGAAGGCTGAGGCTGGAAGGCAGAGAGAAGCGAGGCTGACCTTAGGGAAGTGAGGAAGGGGAGACATCCGGGGGCCCACGGATGAACCTGGGGAAGGCGAGGGGGGGGGTGTACCTTAAAGACGAACCACTGGCCTCCACGTGGCAAGGTCTGGTAACTCAGAGATAACTTTGAGGATGACAGTGGTCGCAAATAATATTATTTATAATTAGTGATTTCTTAATCTAGATTAATGTTGTGTAATGTGAGTAATGTGTAATACAAGTGCATATTGAGTGAGAGGCGGTGGGTAAGTGGACTGCAGGTTCAATATGAGAAAAAAATCCGGACCTGGAGACCAGAAATCAGAAAAAAACATAAATAATATAGACGTCTGACTCACTCATCACAACATCACTTCTCTCACTTCCTCTATATTGACAGGGAAAACATTCACCATCTCAGGAGACGCCATCTCTTGGCAAAAAAATAAAAAAAAAGAACTTTGTTGGTTGCTCCTGCAAGGTGGCAAGCTTGCGTCTTTTTTTAAAGTCCTGCGATATATAAATACAATTTAGTAGAGGCCTAACAGACCATTGTGCAGTTTTTAGTAATTTAATAAATACTATCTAAATTAAATATCAGTGTTTTAAACTTGCTTAAAAGTTGAATTGACACAAACGAAACTCAGAGATTCTGTTGTAAAGTAACAGAGGAAAAATATCTTTACCATTAAAGTATTTGAAGAGTGGCATGACCTCCAGGATGTTGTGAGTGTCATGACCTCCAGGATGTTGTGAGTGGCATGACCTCCAGGATGTTGTGAGTGGCATGACCTCCAGGATGTTGTGAGTGTCATGACCTCCAGGATGTTGTGAGTGTCATGACCTCCAGGATGTTGTGAGTGTCATGACCTCCAGGATGTTGTGAGTGTCATGACCTCCAGGATGTTGTGAGTGTCATGACCTCCAGGATGTTGTGAGTGTCATGACCTCCAGGATGTTGTGAGTGTCATGACCTCCAGGATGTTGTGAGTGCCATGACCTCCAGGATGTTGTGAGTGTCATGACCTCCAGGATGTTGTGAGTGTCATGACCTCCAGGATGTTGTGAGTGTCATGACCTCCAGGATGTTGTGAGTGGCATGACCTCCAGGATGTTGTGAGTGTCATGACCTCCAGGATGTTGTGAGTGCATGACCTCCAGGATGTTGTGAGTGTCATGACCTCCAGGATGTTGTGAGTGTCATGACCTCCAGGATGTTGTGAGTGTCATGACCTCCAGGATGTTGTGAGTGTCATGACCTCCAGGATGTTGTGAGTGTCATGACCTCCAGGATGTTGTGAGTGCATGACCTCCAGGATGTTGTGAGTGCATGACCTCCAGGATGTTGTGAGTGTCATGACCTCCAGGATGTTGTGAGTGTCATGACCTCCAGGATGTTGTGAGTGTCATGACCTCCAGGATGTTGTGAGTGCATGACCTCCAGGATGTTGTGAGTGCATGACCTCCAGGATGTTGTGAGTGCATGACCTCCAGGATGTTGTGAGTGTCATGACCTCCAGGATGTTGTGAGTGTCATGACCTCCAGGATGTTGTGAGTTCATGACTTCCAGGATGTTGTGAGTGGCATGACCTCCAGGATGTTGTGAGTGCATGACCTCCAGGATGTTGTGAGTGTCATGACCTCCAGGATGTTGTGAGTCATGACCTCCAGGATGTTGTGAGTGTCATGACCTCCAGGATGTGATATTGTGAGTGTCATGACATCCAGGATGTTGTGAGTGTCATTACCTCCATGAAGTTGTGAGTGTCATGACCTCCAGGATGTTGTGAGTGCCATGACCTCCAGGATGTTGTGAGTGACATGACCTCCAGGATGTTGTGAGTGTCATGACCTCCAGGATGTTGTGAGTGTCATGACCTCCAGGATGTTGTGAGTGTCATGACCTCCAGGATGTTGTGAGTGTCATGACCTCCAGGATGTTGTGAGTGTCATGACCTCCAGGATGTTGTGAGTGCATGACCTCCAGGATGTTGTGAGTGTCATGACCTCCAGGATGTTGTGAGTGTCATGACCTCCAGGATGTTGTGAGTGTCATGACCTCCAGGATGTTGTGAGTGACATGACCTCCAGGATGTTGTGAGTGTCATGACCTCTAGGATGTTATGAGTGTCATGACCTCTAGGATGTTGTGAGTGTCATGACCTCCAGGATGCTGTGAGTGTCATGACCTCCAGGATGTTGTGAGTGGCATGACCTCCAGGATGTTGTGAGTGTCATGACCTCCAGGATGTTGTGAGTGGCATGACCTCCAGGATGCTTGTGAGTGTCATGACCTCCAGGATGCTGTGAGGGGCATTACCTCCAGGATGTTTTGAGTATCATGACCTCCAGGATGTTGCGAGTGGCATGACCTCCACGATGTTGTGAGTGTCATGACCTCCAGGATGTTGTGAGTGTCATGACCTCCAGGATGTTGTGAGTGGCATGACCTCCAGGATGTTGTGAGTGTCATGACCTCCAGGATGTTGTGAGTGTCATGACCTCCAGGATGTTGTGAGTGTCATGACCTCCAGGATGTTGTGAGTGTCATGACCTCCAGGATGTTGTGAGTGGCATGACCTCCAGATGTTGTGAGTGTCATGATCCTCAGGATGTTGTGAGTGGCATACCTCCAGGATGTTGTGAGTGCATGACCTCCAGGATGTTGTGAGTGCATGACCTCCAGGATGTTGTGAGTGGCATGACCTCCAGCAGGTTGTGAGTGGCATGACCTCCAGGATGTTGTGAGTGTCATGACCTCCAGGATGTTGTGAGTGCATGACCTCCAGGATGTTGTGAGGTCATGACTCCAGGATGTTGTGAGTGGCATGACCTCCAGGATGTTGTGAGTGCATGACCTCCAGGATGTTGTGAGTGGCATGACCTCCAGGATGTTGTGAGTGCATGACCTCCAGGATGTTGTGAGTGCATGACCTCAAGGATGTTGTGAGTGGCATGACCTCCAGGATATTGTGAGTGGCATGACCTGCAGTATGTTGTGAGTGGCATGACCTCCAGGATGTTGTGAGTGGCATGACCTCCAGGATGTTGTGAGTGGCATTACCTCCAGGATGCTGTGAGTGGCATGACCTCCAGCAGGTTGTGAGTGGCATGATCTCTAGGATGTTGTAAGTGGCATGACCTCCAGCAGGTTGTGAGTGTCATGACCTCCAGGATGTTGTGAGTGGTATGACCTCCAGGATGTTGTGAGTGTCATGACCTCCAGGATGTTGTGAGTGTCATGACCTCCAGGATGTTGTGAGTGGCATGACTTCCAGGATGTTGTGAGTGGCATGACCTCCAGGATGTTGTGATTGTCATGACCTCCAGGATGTTGTGAGTGTCATGACCTCCAGGATGTTGTGAGTGGCATGACCTCCAGGATGTTGTGAGTTTACCTGGAGTTTACCTGGAGAGGGTTTCGGGGGTCAACGCCCCCGCAGCTCGGTCTGAGACCAGGTCTCATGGTGGATCAGGGTCTGATGAACCAGGCTGTTACTGCCGGCCGCACGCAAATTGACTTACGAACCACAGCCAGGTTGGTCAGGTACTGACTTTAGGTGCCTGTCCAGTGCCTTCTTGAAAACAGCTAGGGGTCTATTGGTAATCCCCCTAATGAATGCTGGGAGGCAGATGAACAGTCTTGGGCCCCGGACACTTATGGTGTTGTCTCTCAGTGTACTCGTGGCGCCCCTGCTTTTCATCGGGTTAATGTTGCATCTCCTGCCGAGTCTTTTGCTTTCATAGTTAGTGATTTTCGTGTGCAGGTTTGGTACCAATCCCTACAGGACCTTCCCAGTGTATCTCTCTCGCCTGCGTTCCAGAGAATACAGATTAAGGACCTTCAACCGTTCCCAGTAATTTAGGTGCTTTATCGTACTTATGTGTACTGTGAAAGTTCTTTGTACACTCTCCTGGTCTGCAATGTCGCCAGCCTTGAAGAAGGGCGTTAGTGTATAGCAGTATTCCAGCCAAGAGAGAACAAGTGATTTGAAGAGTGTCATCATGGGTTTGGCGTCCCTAGTTTTGAAGGTTCTCATTATCCATCCTATCATTTTTCTAGCCGATGAGGTAGATACATTGTTGTGGTCTTTAAAGGCGAGATCCTCTGACATCACTCCCAAGTTCTTCACATTTCTTTTTCGCTTTATTGAATGGTTAGAATTTGTCGTATACCATGATACAATTTTTATTTCCTCAAGTTTTCTATATCTGAGTAGTTGAAAATTCTCCTCGTTGAACTTCATATTGTTTTGAGTGGCCCATTTGAAGATTTGGTTGATGTCCGCTTGGACTTCAATGGAGGTCAATGCCATGGCAATTCGTGTGTCATCCGCAAAGGAAGACACGGAGCTATGGCTTTCATCTATGTCTATGTCAGAAATGAGGATGAGGAATGGAATGGGAGCGAGTACTGTGACTTGTGGAACAGAGCTTTTCACCGTGGCTCCTTGGGACTTTACTCTGTTTACTATTACTCTTTGTGTTCTGTTTGTCAGGAAGTTATAGATACATCTACCAACTTTTCCTGTTATTCCTTTATCACGCATTTTGTGCGCTATTACACCATGGTCACACTTGTCGAAAGCTTTTGCAAAGTCTGTGTATACTACATCTGTATTTTGTCAATCCTCAACAGCATCCAGGACCCTGTCATAGTGGTCCAGGAGCTGGGACAGGAAGGCGCGACCTGCTCTAAACCCGTGTTGCCCTAGGTTGTGTAATTGATAGGTATCTAGGTGGTTGGTGATCTTGCTTCTTAGAACCCTCTCAAAGATTTTTATGATATGGGATGTAAGTGCTATCGGTCTGTAGTTCTTTGCAATTGCTTTACTGCCACCGTTGTGGAGTGGGGCTATGTCTGTTGTTTTTTGTGTGTGTGGGATGACCCCTGTGTCCATACTCCTTCTCCATAGAATGCTGAAGGCACGCAATAGGGGCTTCTTGCAATTCTTGATGAACACAGAGTTTTATGAGTCTTTGCCTGGGACAGAGTGCATAGGCATGTCATTTATTGCCTTTTCAAAGTCATGTGGAGTTAGAATAATATCCGAGATTTTTGAGATGACCAAATTTTGCGTTTCTTTCATAGAGAGTCGTATTGGTACATTAACATCTCACTCATTTCTTGGCTGTCATCTGTGTATGTCCCATCTCGCCTAAGCAGGGGCCCAATACTGAATGTTGTTTTTCCCTTAGATATGGCATAAGAGAAGTATTTTTTTTTTTATTTCCTTTATGGCATGACTTCCAGGATGTTGTGAGTGGCATGATCTCCAGGATGTGTTGAATAGCATGACCTCCAGGATGTTGTGAATGGCATGACCTCCAGGATGTTGTGAATGGCATGACCTCCATGATGTTGTGAATAACATGACCTCCAATAGGTTGTGAGTGGCATGACCTCCATGAGGTTGTGAGTTGTATGACCTCCAGGAGGTTGTGAGTGGCATGACCTCCAGGAGGTTGTGAGTGGCATGACCTCCAGGAGGTTGTGAGTGGCGTGAATTACAAGAGGTTGTGAGTATATCAACTACAATAAACAATAATTTTTATAATGAGAATGCTAAACTCTACGAATATTTAATAAATTGGTAATAAAAATAAGTAATTTTTCAAGATAGGTTTTTTATAACAGTTAATAATAATAATAGATAATAATAATAATAATAATAATAATAATAATAATAATAATAATAATAATAATAATAATAATAATAATAATATGCACCCATCGGGTGTATATTATTATTATTATTATTACTATTGTTATTATTATTATTATTATTATTATTATTATTATTATTATTATTATTATTATTATTATTATTATTATCTATTATTATTATTATTATTATTATTATTATTATTATTATTATTATTATTATTATTATTATTATTATTATTATTATTATTATTATTATTATTATTATTATTATTATTATTATTATTTTATTAATTATTAAGTTGAATTTTCAATTCAATTTTGATTAAAATTGGTCTGGTTGTGAACAGGTTACATACAGTGTTATTAACTGTGGTGTAGCAGACAGACTTTATACACATCACAACACAACGATGGTGGTGAAAAAACACATAACAGCAGAGAAGAACTTTCACCTGTGAAACAAACTTCTTCATTCAATACTTCCCTTCTACAATTGTGTCTTTTTCTTTACTTACTGACTTTGTGTCATATAT
>WNWK01048982.1:0-13358 GCA_009830355.1 Cherax destructor | reverse complement strand
AACTTAGAATTTCAATCAGAACTCTGAGTTACTTTGCCAGTTGAGTCTATCGTATCGGTACTCTCCAATTTTATTGAAAATTAGTAAGATTTTTCTTGATCCATAACAGTGTAGCCTTAAAAATTGCCACAGTCTTTATTCCCGAAGCAAACTGATCAAGGGTACTAGTGACTGATCAAGGGTACCAGTGACTGATCAAGGGTACCAGTGACTGATCAAGGGTACCAGAGACTGATCAAGGGTACCAGTGTGCAAAATTTTGTCTGTGTTTTCAAATTTCTTTAATTTACCGATAGCAGCTGCTGATTTACACTAAATAAATTTATATGAAAAAGCTGAGAGAAAGAACTATAACTTGACAAGACACATTTATTAAATATCTGCTCTCCAGTTTCCTTTTCTATTATTTGTATGAAAGTCTTGTAGTTCGACAATAAATTAACACCAGATCCTCTGACACACCTTTTGACTTACATCTGTATAACCTCTGCTGCAAGACCGTGCTATACCTCTGCTGCAAGACCGTGCTATACCTCTGCTGCAAGACCGTGCTATACCTCTGCTGCAAGACCGTGCTATACCTCTGCTGCAAGACCGTGCTATACCTCTGCTGCAAGAACGTGCTATACCTCTGCTGCAAGACCGTGCTATACCTCTGCTGCAAGACCGTGCTACACCTCTGCTGCAAGACCATGCTATACCTCTGCTGCAAGACCGTGCTACACCTCTGCTGCAAGACCATGCTATACCTCTGCTGCAAGACCGTGCTATACCTCTGCTGCAAGACCGTGCTATACATCTGCTGCAAGACCGTGCTATACCTCTTCTGCAAGACCGTGTACACTCTTGCAAGACCATGCTATACCTCTGCTGCAAGACCGTGCTATACCTCTGCTGCAAGACCGTGCTATACATCTGCTACAAGACCGTGCTATACCTCTGCTGCAAGACCGTGCTATACCTCTGCTGCAAGACCGTGCTATACATCTTCTACAAGACCGTGCTATACCTCTGCTGCAAGACCGTGCTACACCTCTGCTGCAAGACCATGCTATACCTCTGCTGCAAGACCGTGCTATACCTCTGCTGCAAGACCGTGCTATACCTCTGCTGCAAGACCGTGCTATACCTCTGCTGCAAGACCATGCATACCTTGCTGCAGACTGCAATACCTCTGCTGCAAGACCGTGCATACCTCTGCTGCACGACCGTGCTATACCTCTGCTGCAAGACCGTGCTATACCTCTGCTGCAAGACCGTGCTATACCTCTGCTGCAAGACCGTGCTATACCTCTGCTGCAAGACCGTGCTATACCTCTGCTGCAAGACCGTGCTATACCTCTGCTGCAAGACCGTGCTATACCTATGCTGCAAGACCGTGCTATACCTCTGCTGCAAGACGTGTATACCTCTGCTGCAAGACCGTGCTATACCTCTGCTGCAAGACGTGCTATACCTCTGCTGCAAGACCGTGCTATACCTCTGCTGCAAGACCGTGCTATACCTCTGCTGCAAGACCGTGATCTGTAAATATACCTCTGCTGCAAGACCGTGCTATACCTCTGCTGCAAGACAGTGCTATACCTCTGCTGCAAGACCGTGCTATACCTCTGCTGCAAGACCGTGCTATACCTCTGCTGCAAGACCGTGCTATACCTCTGCTGCAAGACTGTGCTATACCTCTGCTGCAAGACCGTGCTATACCTCTGCTGCAAGACAGTGCTATACCTCTGCTGCAAGACCGTGCTATACCTCTGCTGCAAGACCGTGCTATACCTCTGCTGCAAGACAGTGCTATACCTCTGCTGCAAGACCGTGCTATACCTCTGCTGCAAGGCCGTGCGATACCTCTGCTGCAAGACCGTGCAATACCTCTGCTGCAAGACCGTGCTATACCTCTGCTGCAAAACCGTGCTATACATCTGCTGCAAGACCGTGCTATACCTCTGCTGCAAGACCGTGCAATACCTCTGCTGCAAGACCGTGCTATACCTCTGCTTCAAGACCGTGCTATACCTCTGCTGCAAGACCGTGCTATACCTCTGCTGCAAGACAGTGCTATACCTCTGCTGCAAGACCGTGCTATACCTCTGCTGCAAGACTGTGCAATACCTCTGATGCAAGGCCGTGCTATACCTCTGCTGCAAAACCATGCTATACATCTGCTGCAAGACCGTGCTATACCTCTGCTGCAAGACCGTGCAATACCTCTGCTGCAAGACCGTGCTATACATCTGCTGCAAGACCGTGCTATAACAAACCCACCCACTCTCTTTACAAAAATCTCTCAGCAATCTAATACTCCTGTTATTTCCAAACTCTTATTTACCGACAGCTTTGCCCCCTCCCCCCCAAAAAAAAAAAAAAAAATGTGTATGTGGTTGTTAACGTCATTCAAACCCCCCCCCCATACCTTCCAAGAGTACTTCTACCTTGCTTCAATAAGAGTACTTCTACAGTGCTTCAACAAGAGTACTTCTACAGTGCTTCAGCAAGAATACGTCTACAGTGCTTCAACAAGAGTACTTCTACAGTGCTTCAACAAGAGTACTTCTACCTTGCTTCGACAAGAGTACTTCTACAGTGCTTCAACAAGAGTACTTCTACAGTGCTTCAACAAGAGTACTTCTACCTTGCTTCGACAAGATTACTTCTACAGTGCTTCAACAAGAGTACTTCTACAGTGCTTCAACAAGAGTACTTCTACCTTGCTTCGACAAGAGTACTTCTACAGTGCTTCAACAAGAGTACTTCTACAGTGCTTCAACAAGAGTACTTCTACAGTGCTTCGACAAGAGTACTTCTACAGTGCTTCAACAAGAGTACTTCTTCCTTGCTTCAACAAGAGTACTTCTACAGTGCTTCAACAAGAGTACTTCTACAGTGCTTCAACAAGAGTACTTCTACAGTGCTTCAACAAGAGTACTTCTACCTTGCTTTAACAAGAGTACTTCTACAGTGCTTCAACAAGAGTACTTCTACAGTGCTTCAACAAGAGTACTTCTACAGTGCTTCAACAAGAGTACTTCTACAGTGCTTCAACAAGAGTACTTCTACAGTGCTTCAACAAGAGTACTTCTACAGTGCTTCAACAAGAGTACTTCTACAGTGCTTTAACAAGAGTACTTCTACAGTGCTTCAACAAGAGTACTTCTACCTTGCTTCAACAAGAGTACTTCTACAGTGCTTCAACAAGAGTACTTCTACAGTGCTTCAACAAGAGTACTTCTACAGTGCTTCAACAAGAGTACTTATACAGTGCTTCAACAAGAGTACTTCTACAGTGCTTCAACAAGAGTACTTCTACAGTGCTTCAACAAGAGTACTTCTACAGTGCTTCAACAAGAGTACTTATACAGTGCTTCAACAAGAGTACTTCTACAGTGCTTCAACAAGAGTACTTCTACAGTGCTTTAACAAGAGTACTTCTACAGTGCTTCAACAAGAGTACTTATACAGTGCTTCAACAAGAGTACTTCTACAGTGCTTCAACAAGAGTACTTCTACAGTGCTTCAACAAGAGTACTTATACAGTGCTTCAACAAGAGTACTAATACAGTGCTTCAACAAGAGTACTTCTACAGTGCTTCAACAAGAGTACTTCTACAGTGCTTCAACAAGAGTACTTCTACCTTGCTTCAACAAGAGTACTTCTACAGTGCTTCAACAAGAGTACTTCTACAGTGCTTCAGCAAGAATACGTCTACAGTGCTTCAACAAGAGTACTTCTACAGTGCTTCAACAAGAGTACTTCTACCTTGCTTCGACAAGAGTACTTCTACAGTGCTTCAACAAGAGTACTTCTACAGTGATTCAACAAGAGTACTTCTACAGTGCTTCAACAAGAGTACTTCTACAGTGCTTCAACAAGAGTACTTCTACAGTGCTTCAACAAGAGTACTTCTACCTTGCTTCAACAAGAGTACTTCTACAGTGCTTCAACAAGAGTACTTCTACAGTGCTTCAGCAAGAATACGTCTACAGTGCTTCAACAAGAGTACTTCTTCCTTGCTTCAACAAGAGTACTTCTACAGTGCTTCAACAAGAGTACTTCTACAGTGCTTCAACAAGAGTACTTCTACAGTGCTTCAACAAGAGTACTTCTACAGTGCTTCAACAAGAGTACTTCTACAGTGCTTCAACAAGAGTACTTCTACAGTGCTTCAACAAGAGTACTTCTACAGTGCTTCAACAAGAGTACTTCTACAGTGCTTCAACAAGAGTACTTCTGCAGTGCTTCAACAAGAGTACTTCTACAGTGCTTCAACAAGAGTACTTCTACAGTGCTTCAACAAGAGTACTTCTACAGTGCTTCAACAAGAGTACTTCTACAGTGCTTCAACAAGCTCGTCAAGGATATTTAGTACAGTAAAGCTACTTATTCTCAAAGAGTCAACCTGATCAATTGTCAAGATGGTGAAGGAAAATTTATAAAAAAAATAATAATCAATAATCAGAGACAGAACAAAAGGTACTGGAACCCCCTATTTTTTTTTTTTTTTTTTACCCATCAATGAAAGAACTACCTTCAAATATTTTACCAGGTATTCTGGTAAGTAAGAGCATCTCTCAGTTGCACTAGCAACATCATCTACATACACAGTTCATCATAGGATCGAAGAATGAATACCTTATCATTCGTATAAATAAAGTTGACAGAAAGTTGACCCAGCAACAAAGATAAGTACAGTGTTTCATGTGTTGCTGTACAAATTGTTGGTGTTCTACAAATGTAATTTTACCACAATGGATGTTACATTATTTATTAATGGAGCTCAGGTGAGCAACCACTTGTTATACTGGCACTGCATAATGGAGCTCAGGTGAGCAACCACTGGTTATACTGGCACTGCATAATGGAGCTCAGGTGAGCAACCACTGGTTATACTGGCACTGCATGTGTACAAATATTGGTGGAACTACAAAACGTAATTTGTTGCAGCAATTGAAAGAGATTTTGACAGTTACAAAATTTTAGAGCATAATTTAGTTAAGTTTCTTTATGTCACTTTGGCAGCGGTTGGGCGGCTGGATTACAATACAAATCAGAACCATTTGTTAGTAACAAAAACTAGAAATACTAATTTAGCAATGGTTTATGGGTAAGCTGCTTTGTTAGTTATTGATGTTTAGGAACATGCATATTACCTAGACTATAATAATGGCAGAGCTGACTACATCAACGCCTTCTTACATCATCTGATAAACTGACAGTTTATGGAAGAAGTTTTCACTGGGTGCTAATACTAACTCATTAGTGAAGCAATGGTATAGTGATACCAACAAGGTGTGCAAGACACTTATGTACAGTTCAGCACTTTAAAGCAAACGTTTCGCCATGAGTGACTTCTTCAGTCGTGGTAGTATAAATGCTAGTACCTTCGTTCAACCAGCCAATCACAAGGAAGCATGGTAATGTTGTGAAGTGATACACTCGTGAATCAACACTGACAGACTTACCTCCAAGTCTGGTCAAAACTGTTCTCACTGTGTCTCTTGCTTGTATTTGCCTTATTGTACATATCCTCTGTATGTACTATACATACACTGATTGCTGCTTGGTGAAGGTAATATAAATATTTACTATGCTGCCTTTCGCTCGTTCCTACCTTGGATATCGTGCTACAACCAGGTGTGCAGGCCCCTAGACTATACCTGTGTTCGTAATAGTTGCAAAGTATAACTATTTGCAACAGAGATAGTTTGCATCTCCTCTTCATCAGCAAACTCTCCGCTCCCTACTCAACAAACACAAAACAGCAGTAAGATCTACATTTCTTCTCTCACCTGACACCAGGGTAGTTATAGGCTTCTTTCTGAAAGCTCACAGAATTTCTAGTCCGCAGTTCCTCAAAGAAGAATGCACATACATCACCCATTCTTTTAATTCACTACACTTTCCCCTACACTTCATACGTGACTGCAGGAAACGTGCAACACGTATCCTCAACAAGACCAACACTAACCAATCAAGTTGAAGAAAAGCCTCCAAGTTACATCGTTTTATCGAGCAATGTTGCAACTAGCGTTTCAAAAATGTTTAACAGAAAACTAGCTAAAATATCTACCAGCTCATCAACTACTCTCAGGAACCTGGTAAAAAAACCCAAGCATAATTCTGGCACAAGTACTCGAATACACATTACACCATGTGGGGTGTGTGAAAAAGTGTATGTGGGAGAAACAGCCAGATCTCTGGACATAAGGGGCCTTTTAGGCCTACGCGGCGCGCGAGAACATTTTTTCGAAAAAAATTGAAAATTGAGTTAACCATATTGAAAAATAACACTAACTCTCTGGCTACACAATGGTACAAGAATTATTGTTCTACGACATTCCTACAAGGAATTATGGTCGTTTATAACACATATGGTGACGCCAACAACCGAAGTAGGCCGGCTGACATTCCGTGAATTTTCGTATTTTTTTTCCCGATTTTTTTCCTTAATTTCTTTTAGTATTCTTACTTATATAATAATTCACGATTTGGCATCATAACAGAGTGGGCGGGGATTATCCAAATACTTCCAGCCAATCAGGAACCTTCTAGAACATTTGATTGCGTCAGCAGATATTCCTGACTCAGGATAGCCGGGAAATATGCTTCATTATAACGCTATTATCAATACTACGGCTTTTATATCTATCACAATTGATCTATTATGACATAATAGGCAATATAAATAACAAATAATCATAGTAAATACTCCAGAATGAATAATATGTGGCATAATATGATCGCCGCCTGGCACCGCGTTCAAAGTATAAATATTACATCAGTTGGGTGTTCCTTGGGGGTGCCATTCTCACTCTGGAGGACTTGTATTAAAGAAAACGTACAGGGCTAACTATGATATACACTCGTAATGCAAGATAAAGCTGAGAAAAATGTTATTTTGCTGCTGGAATTTTTTTTTTTCCTTGCGCGACCTTCCGTGCAGATTATCTCAGAAGTAAGTTATTCATCTATATATTGGACAGGAACCGTTAATAATCATAGGAATGAAATGAAACTCACAGACAACATAAAATAAAGGTTGTATTAATTTCTAATTGAACATTTTTTTGAGATATCGTAATTAGTTTTTGATTTATGTGAGGTAAAAAGTCAGATATTTTCCAACATGTAAAAAACACACAAACTTTATTTTTTTTAAGTATGAAGATAGGGATAAATTACAGAAACCTTTTCATTAATATGTCAGATTAGCATTGTTTTATGCGTAGGTGAAGCCAGAACAGCTTCAACAAGTCCCACTACGACTCTAGAATTTTTTATATGTGATGTTTGGTAAAAAAAATGATAAATAATTTTTTTCTCAGTTGTTTGTTGGGCGATCTTTTTGAAACTTGATACAAACTTAATTGAAAGGTGCTTCTTTATGTACAAAAAAAATGAAAGAAACCGAACGAAAAATAAAAAAAAGTTTTTTTAAACCAATAAGGGCCCCAAAAATGCTTGCAACAATGATGATCGTAAAAACGCCTGTGTTCAACATAGGGACAATGTTGGACACCTCATGAAATTCAGTGAGGTTAAGCTAGTGATTAAAGAAGACGATTTAAGACGGCGAAAGTGCATAGAAACTGCCCTAATTGCTGTCAGTAACACTATCCATCAAAAGTACGTTAGTTACTGTATCTCAAAATTGCTAGTCAACAGGATATTGCCCATTCTGGAGACCGCTGCAATATGATGTCAAAATTCTGGAGACTGCTGTAACATGATGTCAACATTCTGGAGACTTCTGTAACATGATGTCAACATTCTGGAGACTGCTGTAATATGATGTCAAAATTCTGGAGACTGCTGTAACATGATGTCAACATTCTGAAGACTGCTGTAACATGATGTCAACATTCTGGAGACTGCTGTAACATGATGTCAACATTCTGGAGACTGCTGTAACGTGATGTCAACAGGTCCTTCTCTAACCCAATCCTTCTCACCACATTAGTTCCACTACTACTACTACCACCACCACTACTAGTAATACTACCACCACTACTACTACTACTACCACCACCACTACTACTAATACTACCACCACTACTACTACTACTACCACCACCACTACTACTAATACTACCACCACTACTACTACTACCACCACCACTACTACTACTACTACCACCCCTACTACTAATACTACCACCACTACTACTAATACTACCACCACTACTACTACTACTACCACCACCACCACTACTACTACTACCACCACCACTACTACTACTACCACCACCACTACTACTAATACCACCACCACCACTACTACTAATACCACCACCACTACCACTACTACCTCTACCCACGCGACACTCCACTATACATACTCGTTCTCTTAGTTATCTGTGTATCACGACTGAAGAAGTCACTCATGGCGAAACGTTTGCTTTAAAGTGCTGAACTGTACATGAGTGTCTTGCACACCTTGTTGGTATCACTATACCATTGCTTCACTAATGAGTTAGTATTAGCACCCAGTGAAAACTTCTTCCATAAACTGTCAGTTTATCAGATGATGTAAGAAGGCGTTGATGTAGTCAGCTCTGCCATTATTATAGTCTAGGTAATATGCATGTTCCTAAACATCAATAACTAACAAAGCAGCTTACCCATAAACCATTGCTAAATTAGTATTTCTAGTTTTTGTTACTAACAAATGGTTCTGATTTGTCTTGTAATCCAGCCGCCCAACCGCTGCCAAATTGAGATAAAGAAACTTAACTAAATTATGCTCTAAAATTTTGTAACTGTCAAAATCTCTTTCAATTGCTGCAACAAATTACGTTTTGTAGTTCCACCAATATTTGTACACATGCAGTGCCAGTATAACCAGTGGTTGCTCACCTGAGCTCCATTATGCAGTGCCAGTATAACCAGTGGTTGCTCACCTGAGCTCCATTATGCAGTGCCAGTATAACAAGTGGTTGCTCACCTGAGCTCCATTAATAAATAATGTAACATCCATTGTGGTAAAATTACATTTGTAGAACACCAACAATTTGTACAGCAACACATGAAACACTGTACTTATCTTTGTTGCTGGGTCAACTTTCTGTCAACTTTATTTATACGAATGATAAGGTATTCATTCTTCGATCCTATGATGAACTGTGTATGTAGATGATGTTGCTAGTGCAACTGAGAGATGCTCTTACTTACCAGAATACCTGGTAAAATATTTGAAGGTAGTTCTTTCATTGATGGGTAAAAAAAAAAATGGGGGGTTCCAGTACCTTTTGTTCTGTCTCTGATTATTGATTATTATTTTTTTTATAAATTTTCCTTCACCATCTTGACAATTGATCAGGTTGACTCTTTGAGAATAAGTAGCTTTACTGTACTAAATATCCTTGACGAGCTTGTTGAAGCACTGTAGAAGTACTCTTGTTGAAGCACTGTAGAAGTACTCTTGTTGAAGCACTGTAGAAGTACTCTTGTTGAAGCACTGTAGAAGTACTCTTGTTGAAGCACTGTAGAAGTACTCTTGTTGAAGCACTGTAGAAGTACTCTTGTCGAAGCAAGGTAGAAGTACTCTTGTTAAAGCACTGTAGAAGTACTCTTGTTGAAGCACTGTAGAAGTACTCTTGTTGAAGCACTGTAGAAGTACTCTTGTCGAAGCAAGGTAGAAGTACTTTTGTTGAAGCACTGTAGAAGTACTCTTGTTGAAGCACTGTAGACGTATTCTTGCTGACACGGGAAGAACTAAGAGCCATAAATGAAATTGAAAGAAACCCTAAGTATTTCTTTTCCTATGCAAAATCAAAGTCGAGAACAACAACCAGTATTGGGCCCCTACTTAAACCGGATGGGTCCTACACAGATGACAGCAAGGAAGTGAGTGAGTTACTTAAATCCCAGTATGACTCAGTCTTTAGCGAGCCACTAACCAGACTGAAAATCGAAAACCAAAATGATTTTTTTATGAGAATGCCACAGAACTTGACAGACGCATGCCTTTCTGACATCATCACGACGCCAAACGACTTCGAAAAGGCAATAAATGACATGCCCATGCACTCCGCTCCAGGCCCAGACTCATGGAACTCCATGTTCATCAAGAACTGCAAGAAGCCCCTATCACATGCTTTTAACATCCTATGGAGAGGGAGCATGGACACTGGGATCGTCCCGCAGCTACTAAAAACAACAGACATAGCCCCGCTCCACAAAGGGGGCAGTAAAGCAATAGCAAAGAAGTACAGACCAATTGCGCTAACGTCCCATATCATAAAAATCTTTGAAAGGGTTCTAAGAAGCAAGATCACCACCCATCTTGATACCCATCAATTGCACAACCCAGGACAGCATGGGTTTAGAGCAGGCCGCTCCTGTCTGTCCCAACTACTGGACCACTACGACAAGGTCCTGGATGCTCTAGAAGATAAAGAGAATGCAGATGTTATATACACAGATTTTGCAAAAGCCTTTGACAAGTGTGACCATGGTGTAATAGCACACAAAATGCGTGATAAAGGCATAACAGGAAAAGTTGGTAGATGGATCTATAATTTCCTAACACGTAGAACACAAAGAGTAGTAGTCAACAGAGTAAAGTCTGAGGCAGCTACTGTGAAAAGCTCTGTTCCACAAGGCACAGTACTTGCTCCCATCCTATTCCTCATCCTCATATCAGACATTGACAGGGATATAAGCCACAGTGCTGTGTCTTCCTTTGCAGATGACACCCGAATCTGTATGACAGTGTCCACCGTTGAAGACACTGCAAGACTCCAAGCAGACATAAACCAAATCTTTAAATGGGCTGCAGAAAACAATATGAAGTTCAATGATGAGAAATTTCAATTACTCAGATACGGAAAACGTGAAGAAATTAAAATCTCATCGGAGTACAAAACTAATTCCAACCACACAATAGAGCGAAAAACTAATGTCAAAGACCCGGGAGTGATCATGTCAGAGGATCTAACCTTCAAGGACCATAACAATGTAGCAATTGCATCTGCTCGAAAAATGACAGGATGGATAATGAGAACCTTCAAAACCAGGGATGCCAAGGCCATGTTGACACTTTACAGATCGCTTGTTCTATCTAGGCTGGAATATTGCTGCACACTAACTGCACCTTTCAAGGCGGGTGAAATTGCTGACCTTGAAAATGTGCAGAGAACCTTCACCGCACGCATAAGTGCGATAAACCACCTCAACTACTGGGAACGCTTGAAGTTCCTAAACCTGTACTCTCTAGAACGCAGGCGGGAGAGATACATTATTATATAAACATGGAAAATTCTCGAGGGCTTAGTACCAAACTTGCACACAAAAATCACTCCGTACGAAAGCAAAAGACTCGGCAGGCGATGTAACATCCCCCCAATGAAGAGCAGGGGTGCCACTAGCACGTTGAGGGACAACACAATAAGTGTGAGGGGCCCAAGATTGTTCAACTGCCTCCCAGCATACATCAGGGGGATTACCAACAAGCCCCTGGCTGTCTTCAAGCAGGCACTGGACAGGCACCTCAAGTCGGTACCTGATCAGCCGGGCTGTGATTCGTACGTTGGACTGCGTGCCGCCAGCAGTAACAGCCTGGTTGATCAGGCTCTGGTCCAACAGGAGGCCTGGTCACAGACCGGGCCGCGGGGGCGTTGACCCCTGGAATTCTCTCCAGGTAGACTCCAGGTAGAAGCACTGTAGAAGTACTCTTGTTGAAGCAAGGTAGAAGTACTCTTGTTGAAGCACTGTAGAAGTACTCTTGTTGAAGCACTGTAGAAGTACTCTTGTTGAAGCACTGTAGAAGTACTCTTGTTGAAGCACTGTAGAAGTACTCTTGTTGAAGCACTGTACAAGTACTCTTGTTGAAGCAAGGTAGAAGTACTCTTGTTGAAGCACTGTAGAAGTACTCTTGTTGAAGCACTGTAGAAGTACTCTTGTTGAAGCACTGTAGAAGTACTCTTGTTGAAGCAAGGTAAAAGTACTCTTGTTGAAGCACTGTAGAAGTACTCTTGTCGAAGCACTGTAGAAGTACTCTTGTTGAAGCACTGTAGAAGTACTCTTGTTGAAGCACTGTAGAAGTACTCTTGTCGAAGCAAGGTAGAAGTACTCTTGTTGAAGCACTGTAGAAGTACTCTTGTTGAAGCACTGTATAAGTACTCTTGTCGAAGCAAGTTAGAAGTACTCTTGTTGAAGCACTGTAGAAGTACTCTTGTTGAAGCACTGTAGACGTATTCTTGCTGAAGCACTGTAGAAGTACTCTTGTTGAAGCACTGTAGAAGTACTCATATTGAAGCAAGGTAGAAGTACTCTTGGAAGGTATGGGGGGGGGGGTTGAATGACGTTAACAACCACATACACATTTTTTTTTTTTGGGGGGGAGGGGGCAAAGCTGTCGGTAAATAAGAGTTTGGAAATAACAGGAGTATTAGATTGCTGAGAGATTTTTGTAAAGAGAGTGGGTGGGTTTGTTATAGCACGGTCTTGCAGCAGATGTATAGCACGGTCTTGCAGCAGAGGTATAGCACGGTCTTGCAGCAGAGGTATTGCTCGGTCTTGCAGCAGAGGTGTAGCACGGTCTTGCAGCAGAGGTATAGCACGGTCTTGCAGCAGAGGTATTGCACGGTCTTGCAGCAGAGGTATAGCACGGTCTTGCAGCAGAGGTATAGCACGGTCTTGCAGCAGAGGTATAGCACGGTCTTGCAGCAGAGGTATAGCACGGTCTTGCAGCAGAGGTATAGCACGGTCTTGCAGCAGAGGTATAGCACGGTCTTGCAGCAGAGGTATAGCACGGTCTTGCAGCAGAGGTATAGCACGGTCTTGCAGCAGAGGTTATACAGATGTAAGTCAAAAGGTGTGTCAGAGGATCTGGTGTTAATTTATTGTCGAACTACAAGACTTTCATACAAATAATAGAAAAGGAAACTGGAGAGCAGATATTTAATAAATGTGTCTTATCAAGTTATAGTTCTTTCTCTCAGCTTTTTCATATAAATTTCTTTAGTGTAAATCAGTGCGCAATCGAAGACTAAACGTTTGGCTTATAATAGACAAGCCAGAAGGTAGAGCTTCAGCAGCTGCTATCGGTAAATTAAAGAAATTTAAAAAACCAGACAAAATTTTGAACACTGGTACCCTTGATCAGTCACTGGTACCCTTGATCAGTCACTGGTACCCTTGATCAGTCACTGGTACCCTTGATCAGTCACTGGTACCCTTGATCAGTCACTGGTACCCTTGATCACTCACTGGTACCCTTGATCAGTCACTGGTACCCTTGATCAGTCACTGGTACCCTTGATCACTCACTGGTACCCTTGATCAGTCACTGGTACCCTTGATCAGTCACTGGTACCCTTGATCAATTTGCTTCGGGAATAAAGACTGTGGCAATTTT
>WNWK01048981.1:0-13358 GCA_009830355.1 Cherax destructor | reverse complement strand
GAGAGCCCGCCATCCTGATGTCACGCCCGACTCACCATTTTCACCCCACTCATGCCTGATGTCGCCGGGCTCATGCCATGTTCACGTCCGACGTCATGCCATGATTCCCCCCGGGCTCATGCCATGATGTCCCCCGACGTCATGCCTATTCATCGCGTCATGCCATGATGTCGCCCGACGTCTCCATGATGCCCGCCCGACGCATGCCATGATGTCCCCCCGACGTCATGCCATGATGTCCCCCCGACGTCATATGATGTCACGCCCGCGTCATGCCATGATGTCCGCCCGACTCATGCCATGATGTCCCCCCCGCGTCATGCCATGATGTCACCCCCACGTCATCCCGATGTCACGCCCGACGTCATGCCATGATTCACGCCCGGCACCCCACCCCGACGTTGGGCCCATGTCACACCATGACGTCCCCCGAATCAATACGACGTCACCCCATGACGCCACGCTACGACTTCGCCCCAATGTCATATTTTAAAATATTCGCCAGGAACGAAGCCCTGCCCGGGTCCTGCCAGATGATGACCCGTCAAACAAAAAACAACTTACTGGTGTACAATAAACTACCACTCAAAACATAAACTGCTAGTGAAAAAAAACTACCGCCCCAAGGCGGTTTTAGGGAAGTTACTGGTATACAATGAAATCGTCCGGGAAACCCCACATAAGGTCATTGTCGGTTTCGTTTTATAAACCCTTTAATTTCCATTTCGTCAATATCTCCATGGATACAGGTTAGCTATAGTATTAAAAAACATTTAGTAATATTTATTTATTTTATAATTTATTGAGGCTTGTATTATGGCCACTTTACTATATTCTACCGGGAAAAGAAATCACAACATTTGAAAATAAAATGGAATTTTTGGGAGGCAGAAGCCTGGTGTGTTGTGGAGACCATCGGGGCGTGGGTGCGTGTTTTCTCACCAGCTCTCTAGTATTCCCCCATTTCAAAGTGGCCCCCTTTTTGCTTGTTCAAAGTGCCCTACCTCCTGCTTTTCATGGTTATCCCTGCCTGTGCTGTCTACAAGATGGTCCCCACCTGTTTTGTCTACAAGGTTTCCGCTACCTGCTACTATCCCCCCGGGGCATGAAGACGACATTGTAACTGGGGGTTGAAGAAGACGGTACACGTGTGGGCTTTGTCTTACATTTTTGTTTAACATCTAACCCATCCTGTGGGCGGTAGTGAAAAAAAATTAAGAGGCACATAAGGGGCCGGGGTGGACCCATTTTTTTTTAAAAGGGTTTTTAAGTTTCAAATTACAGTGGTGATGAGCTGTTTATAAGTTTATATCTGGTTACAAACGTAATGAGTTATTTTGCCAATGAAATTAGCTAAAAAAATTATTGCATAATATTTTGAAGGGTGGTTGTATTTAAACAAGTTAAAGTGGTTTGCTTTCCATAGGGAAAGTCAAGGGGATATTTCCACAATGGTTTGTAATTTGCCAATGTGGGTAAAAAAATTTGGACATTTTTGAATATCTGTGTCTCTGAATTCAAAATTTTATGCATCCCCGCCATTAAGATTTTTTGAGCAGTAAATTGTTTGCCGCCAATTAGAAAGATTTAAAAACCCTCTATGGGAATGCCACTTGTGTTTTAGCTGGTTCGACTATATGTTCATTTTGTGTGCTTTAAAGCAGTGCTCTCTTCTACCTTGATTTGTATAATATTTTGTTTATAGATTAAAAAACCTGTCATCCTTCATTGTATAAGAAAACAACGATCTTTCCTCTGTTTGCATAAGCGGAGCTTCATATAAACAATGAAGGAATTTTTCTTTGAAATTGAAGATTAAGAGTCACTATTTAACGCTGATAAGCTGAGAAAATATAAAATTTTAAGTATTCTTGACTAGTGTCGCGATTAATATGCAGCAAAAATGTCACACTCGAAGAGAAGCCAAAATAGTCACCATAAGCTCCTGGGGAAGCACATGAAGCTCGCCCAGGTAACAACAAAGCTGAGACTACCAACAACAACAGTGACAACACCAACAATACTATTAGTATCAACAGCGTCAGCAACAAGGAACAACAACAGTAGTAGCAGCAAGAACAGCAGCCGCAAGCAGCCGCAACAGCAGCCGCACAGCAGCAGCAACACTTGCTTGACAGGTAAGTCGATGCTGATGTTTATGACTTAACTGATATCATAAGAACATAAGAATGAGGAGCACTGCAGAAGGCCTACTGACCCATAGCAGGGTCAGGAGGCCTACTGCATGGAGTTAAATTATTTAGCTATATTTGGTAAATTGTTTCACCTGTTAAATAACTTGAGTATGCATAGTCGATCGGCTTCAACCTGATGGTTGAAAGGGTTCTAAGAAGCAAGATCGCCACTCATCTAGATACCCATCAATTACACAACCAGGGCAGCATGGGTTTAGAGCAGGTCGCTCCTGTCTGTCCCAACTACTGGACCACTACGACAAGGTCCTGGATGCTCTAGAAGACAAACAGAATGCAGATGTTATATACACAGACTTTGAAAAAGCCTTTGACAAGTGTGACCATGGTGTAATATTACAAAATGCTGAAAAAGGAATAACAGGAAAAGTGGGTAGATGGATCTAAAATTTTCCCAAAAGAAAAAAGAGTAGTAGTAAACAAGAAAGTCTGAGGCGGCTACTGTGAAACTCTGTTCCACAAGGCACAGATGCCCCATCCTGTTCCTCATCCTCATATCTGACATTGAAGGATATAACCCACAGTCTGTGTCTTATTTTTGAAAACACCTGAATCTTTTGACAGTGTCCACCGTTGAAGACACTGCAAGACCCCAAGCAAAAAACCAAATCTTTAAATGGGCTGAAAAACAATATGAAGTTCAATGATGAGAAATTTCAATTATCAGATATGGAAAATAAGAAATTAAAAATCTCATGGGAGTCAAACAAATTCCAACCACACAATAGAGCAAAAAACTAATGTCAAGACCGGGAGGACATGTCGGAGGATCTCACCTTCGAACCAAAACCCGTAGCAATCGCATCTGCTAGAAAAAACAGGATGGATAATGAGAACCTTCAAACCAGGATACCAACCCCATGTTGCCCTTTTTCAGGTCGCCACGGGCGGAATTTTGGGCACATCGCACCTTTAAAGGCAGGTGAAATTGCTGCCCTGAAAAGGGGCAGAAAACCCTTCACGGCACGCATAACTGCGATAAACCACCAATTACTGGGAACTTGAAGTTCTAAACCTGTCCCCCAGAACGCAGGCGGAGAGATACATTTTTTGGTACACGGGGGAAACCGGGAAGCCCAAAAACTTGCACACGAGAGTCACTCCTACGAAAACAAAAGACTGGCAGGCGATGTAACATCCCCCCAAAGAAGAGCAATTTACCAATAGGGGATCATTTAAAAAAATTGGGTTAAACATTCTGAAGTCATGAAAATGCCCCTTTTTGGAAGGTTTGCATTGTTTTTGGGAAATTTTTGGGGGCTCTAATTTGCCAATTTTATTAAAAATTTTTTCTTGTTAATAAAAAATCCTCTTTTTGGTTTTCAAACCAAATGCTTCTGTTTTTTAAAATTATTTTTTCTTATTGATCTTTTGTAGGTCCTTTATTCTTATTGAAAGTGTAAAAAATTATTTTGGGGGTTTTTCATGTATTTATGTTTTTTAAAGTTTATAAAAAATTTCCTATTCAAAAAAATTTGCTTTGATGTTTTTAATAACAGCAATAAGAAAATTTAAATTGGTTTAGGCACTGACGCCCCGTTTGGGGGCCCGCCTAATGTATTCTCCCTTCCTTACAAAATTATTAATTCTTTTTTTTTTTTTCCCCAAGCCCCATGAACGACTGAATATTAAATATTGTTCTTTTTTACTCTCCGGAAAGAATTTTAATTTAAATCTAAAAAAAAAGGTTAGGTTAGGTAATGTTTGTCGGAAACACAAGTGTTTCCACGGCCGGGCAAATTTGATGACCCACCACCCCCCTTTTTTGGTCCCAAACCAAGCCTTCCCTTTTTTTTACCGGTTAACTCCTTTAAAAATTAAGATTATAATTATAACCATTTATTAAACTCTAAACTAAGCATTAATATACATAAAAAATTCCCCGGCTTGAAAATTTTTCCACAATAGTGGAAATTCAATATTTTTATTTTTTTTTTTACATTTTAGCTCTGTTTTGACATTTTTTCCTTTTAAAGTTTTTTTCATTAAATTTTAAAAACCCTCATCAAGAGGGGCCCCTTTTGCCAGTGAGCGAAGGTCCCCTTTTAATGTTTTTTAACATTTATTTAGATTTATTATTGATTTCCTCGTTACATTTTTTTTTAAAAGTAGTTTCCAAAAATCTTAAACCCAGATAAAAGAATGAGCAAAAGGTAAGAATGTAGATAGGCTGCAGTAGGGGAAGTTGGTGATGGGGGGGCGTGTGACCCCACTTGTGGCTCATCACTGTCTGGTTTTTGTGCAGCAGCAGCAGGAGGGGCTCCACGGGCCCCGGGCTTTGAAAAAAATAGTGTGGAGGGAACAGACATTTGTTGAGTGGTTCTTTGAGCGAACACCTGAGTGAGAAAAAATTTGGTAAAAACTTGTTTCTTAGTTGTCAGTCATCGTTGATGAAGTGTTAAGGGCCTATTCTTGTTTTATTGTGACACTGATCTTTGACTACCTACATGTTGGGGAAAAGCGAATCAACAACAAATTAAAGGGAAAATATCTGTTACTGGTATTTAAAAACCCTTTATTGAAGTCAGAATATACCCCTAATTCAAGGAAAATTAAAAATTGAATGAAATACAGATTCAAAATTTATCCAACAATTTATCGTAAATATAACTGGCTTATTCAATATAAGTGTAATGTTGTTGTCTAGCGTGGTAAAAATTTTGATAATCATATATGTTTTTAAAAAAAAAAAGCTTCCAAAAAGTTGAGATTATTGAATTTTGATTTAAAATATTCAGGTTTGTTATTTGGTTTTTAAAAAATTTAAAACCTGAAATATTTGTTAAATAAAACTGGAATACCCAAATTTTAAGCGTAAAAAAATTGTCGCCTTATTCTTTTTTGGGGAAATGGTGATGGGAGATCAGGGGGATAAAAATATTCTAAATACGAGCCCAACCCGCATGGGCTGAGGAGGATAAAAAACAGAGGTCGACTTTTGGGCTTACAAAAGTAATCAACAAGACTTGAAAAAAAATTAGTGATCCTCTATTAAAAAAATTTTTTTGGGGTTTTAACAAAGTATTGATCATTTTAAAATACTTATCAAAACGTTAAAAAAATATCAGTTAACCTTTTTTCCCCCTCAGCTGATTGAGACACTGAAATCTTGTTAAAAACCGAAGCTTTAATTATAAATGATTTATTAACCCCCCTAACTCCCACCCCAAAAAACACGGGGTACTTATCACTAGTTATAAAATTTTAGTTTTTGAATTTAGTATCAAGAACATCAACCAAACCATTGCGATTTAGGACTCATATCGGGGATTTATTTGTTCTCTAGAATCGTTTAAAATTTGGGAGAACTTTCATTAGGCATTACAATGGTTCTGAGTAAATAATCGAGCCTTTTTCTCCGCGCTTTTCTTTTCCCGGGATACGTTAAACATTCAAATCCAAAGGTGGTGGCACTGGGACTATTCATTGCCCCACCATTCTTTAGATCAAAAGAATACCAGTAACTGGACTTTTAGGTGGACTTTTTTCCCCTATTAAACACATGTCATACTAAAATTGAAAAATAATCAACACTTGGGGGGTTCACGCCCCAACTTGACATCTGCCAGAAATGGAAGGTGTTTGCTAAGGGAAAATAATTAATAACTGAAGCAAACAGTTACTTAAAATTTCCATGGGGGGAAAATAATGGAGCCAGAAAAAAATTTCGGAAAAATAGAAAAAAGCAGCCCAAAAGCATCAAAAAAAAAAAAGATCTATTGGAAAAAATACAAAAAATGCAAACACTAGAACTTTTTGGGAAAACGTTTCGGTTCTGGGACCTTTGTCATTCCAGGCCCAAAAATTTTCCCAATAAAATATCCTAGTCTTTGAATTTTGTATCTTTTCCTACTTTAATTTCACATACATTTAAAGATATGTCATACCATGTTATAGAAGAAATATCAAGAGCAAGACAACCGGAAATATGACAATATAAAAAGTAGAACAAGAAACTGCGGTAGAGACAGATAAGATGAATGACATGTATATAATGCACAGTGTTGAAGAATATTTAAGAAACCCATTGGTGGTAGATCACTTAGAAAAATAAATGTATAAAGCACTGGAGGAACAGAAGGTACTCAGGTTTGATGCATGAAGGGGACCTCAATTTTGTGGATCGAGAACTTTTGAATGGACTTTTATGATAGGATAATCTTGCATGTTCCGGGCAGTAGTATGGCCTATACAGTGCTTCAGTCAACTAATTTACAATCATGTCGGCAGATTAGGATATTGGAAGGGTACTCCACCGTATAAATTAGTACCCGAAAGACTGAACGAAATTCAGTGTGGAGGAAATGTCAAATGGAAGATAAATGACAAAATTTTCCCAAGGATCAGTTTTCATTCATCTACTTTTTTTTATACATACTGATAACTTGCCGGAAGACTAATTAATAAATGCTGATTTTTGTAAATTAAAGCAAATTTCATGCAAAGATAACTGTAAGATAAAATATACAAGCAATAAGATTAGCCCTAAATGCTATTAAAGTTCAATCGTGAAAAGTGTATAGTAATAAAAGATGGGAGGTGAAAAAGAGACACTAGTCTTATATCAACTGATATAAGATATATTACAGAACGGACATAGATGCGCTGAACAACATAGATGAGAAGGTAATCCCCCTATCAGAAATTTTCCAAGAGGATAGAGAGGGCCCTGAATCTGTACCCCTGGAAAGGCGTAAAAGAGGGGGCTATGATATGCAAATGGAAGACATGAATAAAAAAGGGATATAAAAACATGCTAAATATCAACAAGACAGGATCACGCAATGGACATAGAACATAAGAAAGGAGGAGTATTCAGCAGGTCTACTGGCCCTACTAGACAAGTCCAACTCATTCTCACATACACCCTCTCGTGTACTTGTCTAAAATATTTTTAAAGCTACCAAGAAACTGTTTTAATGACTTATTCGGGGTTTGTTCCAGTCATCTACAACTCTATTACCAAATTAGTGTGTTCCTATATCTTTATAAATCTAAACTTTTTTATCTTGAAACCATTGCTGCGAGTCCTGTCAGGAAATATTTTACCGTTATTTATATCCCTTTATTTATTCCTCTCTTCAACTTGTATACTTCATTCATATCTTAACTAATTCTACGCCCTCCAGAGTGCAGATTCAGTAGGGAGCAATGAAAAATACATATTTTAGAGACACGTCGGAAATGCTTGTCCTGTTTCCGACAAACCTTACCTAACCCAGCATCAGTTCCACCATCATCGTTCCTTCAGCTCAATAATCTATTCTCCACTAACATTATCCATCATCATCATCATCATCATCATCACTATTGTTTTAAAGATGCTCACTTTTCAGGTATTATTTGTATGGTGACAACAAACTTCTGTGCAAAATTTCAGACCATTTCATGCAATTTACCCTGCAACATCGCGATCGACTTTTCGCCAAATTATGCACCATTGAAAACAATTAGTTATAAATTATTGGGTTTCAGGATAATCAAGTGTACATGGTTTATATAATTTTTTTGGGTTTTGAAGTTGTATAATCAAATGTACATGGTTATATCAATCATCAACATTTAAATTTTTAAACTATTGCAAGTTATAAGTGAAGTCTTTCTTGGGGGGAACTTGGGCATCACTTTCCTTTAAAATATTCTTTGCCTGATATATCCATCTCTTGCCATCTGTCCAGTCACTTAGTGCAGCTTCAGTCATCAATGTTATCCCTCTCTCAACAGCTTGAGTGTTGTTTGGCCATTTGGGAACCTCCAGTGGAGTCTCAATAGTTTTCAGAACCTGTTGATCTGATGAAAGCAATGAAAGGACAGTTTTGAGTTCAGTCTTCCAGTAATCATGGAATGATAGTTTTTTGCTTGCCACTTTAGTTTGGGAATCACTATTTTTTGAGTTGACAATAGGAGCCACATTGTTATTCTCTTCTCTTCATCTTCCTCGTCAACAGCATCAGCAGAATCTTCTCCATCCTCATCAGAGCTCTCTACTTTCTTCTGTCTGCTGATTCTTTTTAATTTTCTTATCATTGAGACGTTTTATCTCCACTGTCATTTTCATCATCGACATACCAAGAACAGCTGATCTGTGCAGCAAAGTAAAATGTCTAGGACAGTCTTCTTTATATCTTCTTTTTCACTGTTCAAATGTCTCTAAAACAGTGACGAAGACGTTCTTTGGACAGTGTCTGACTAGGTGCAGCTTATGTGGCCACCAGCATGAACTTTAAAAATAATAATGACGCTCTTTTCACCCCCTGACTGGGTCTTGATGTTGCCCTACAGACTAAGGATCCTACTCCATAAAGTATTCCACCTTGACACCACGGTGGACCTGGTTCAACAGCCGTCATCATCAACCACACCTGTGATCACTTTGCAAATCCTATACAAGTATTTCTGTCCCAGGACAGATCCTCTGCCACCTTGTCATTCAGAGCGGAAATCAGTGAAATTGGACTGGCTGGAAAGCAACTGGCAGCTCAGACAGAGGATCCTTGATTTGCTTGACAATGGGACCTCCCAACGCTCAGGACCACTTGGCTTACCATCATAGTGGTAGAAAACAGCCCGGAATGGCAGCTCATTTCCATGAAGCTGACAGATGAAATAATGGACTGGTGACCAAGCAAACATTTCAAGATGATGAATGGCACCATTGTCAACTCCGACATTTACGTTGGTTCCGTACTACCCACATACAACAACTGCCCAGTTGTTTTGTTCCACAGAAATGTATAGATAATCTTGGCAATCTCCTTTCCATGGCCTGACTTGGGAGTCATATGAGTGAGATATTCAGTGCCGGCTCCACCATGATGACGTAATGATCTTTCACCACTATCTTTGGACTCCATTTCTTTGTCTTCTCATTCTTTGTCATTACAGAGTGGAGGTTTTCTTCCATTAAAATACAGTGATGTTATATTTTCCAAGTTTGTTGCTCATTTTCTTGCCCTCCATTCGGTATTTGTGTCTGGCATCTCGTAACTTCTGTGGTGCAATAACTTGACTTTTGTCGTCCTTGGTGATAAATGCCATAGCCCAAAATGGCAGCTCCAGCATAATCACTGAGAAAGTTAGTTAATGTTTATAAATATGCAGAGTACATAGATACAGTACATAAAACACTGTGTGCTATCAGTAATACAGACATATTAAAAAATTTCAATCCAAATGCTGTAGGCTAAATTACCTCAAACAATCAGCTTCATATTTGGCACTGAATCTAAAATGTATATAAGGAACAATGCCTGAAGAGTGCGCTTTGACCAAAAATTTCAATGCTCCCTAAGATACAGTGCCCTCAGTCTAACTTCAATGGAAAGATTTTCGATACATAGGATCAACTTCGTCATCTTTTTTGTATGTTTTCCGCATTTACATTCTGTAATTTGGAGGCCAGAACTACGCGCAAACTAAACTTTGATATGAACCAAGAATTATATTAGTTTTATTACGAACATTTATGCACTGTTGTCTTGGCCTTAGATTACTGCTAACCAAAATTCTAAATCTTTTCCTCATTTCGCATTCACAGAGATTAAGATCTTTATCTTTTTCCAGCGTTAGATCCTTTCATTTGTCTACATTAAACTATGTATGTCACTTCTCTGACCATTGTACAACCTATCAAGACCTTCCTGTAGAGCCTTATCCCGAATATATCTGACTTGTCACTATTTATTCCTTCTACGTCGTTTATGATATTGGAAGAACATAGAGACCAATAATGACCCCCGTGGAACACCTCCTGTAAACCGTCCTGCTTTTGATTTCTCCCCGTTATGGAAACTTGCTATCGGTCAGCCACCGTTGATCCAGGGAAAAAAAACGCCGACTATTCCGTGTCACCTGGAGAGGGTTTCGGGGTCTCGACCCGGCTCGGTCTGGGACCAGGCCTCGTGGGGATCCGTGTCTGATCAACCAGGCTGTTACTGATGGCCGCACGCAAACGACGTACGAACCACAGCCTGGCTGGTCAGGTACTGATTTAGGTGCCTGTCCAGTGCCTTCTTGAAGACAGCCAGGGTCTATTGGTAAACCCCCTTTATGTATGCTGGGAGGCAGTTGAAAGTCTTGTGCCCCCGACACTTATTGTGTTGTCCTCAGTTACTAGCGGCCTCCCACTTTCATTGCGGGAAAGTTGGATCTCCTTAGTGAAAAAGTTAGTAAATATGTAAGTTGTGAATGCCTCTTTGTAAACAGTGCTGAGATTCATTGATTAATTTATATGTTTCAATGTTTCGTTGCTTCGCAGTTATTGATTCCACCAATTTTCCCACAATGGAGGTAAGGCTAATTGACCTCTAATTCGAGGTAAAAACTTATCTCTTGCTTTGTGGACAGATATCCGTTTACCATTTTCCACTCATCTGGCACTATACTACCAATTTGTAGTGATCTGTTGAAAAGACTAGCTAATGATTTGTTAAGTGCCTCATTACATTTCTTTATAACCCTTAAAAAAAAATTCACTAAGGCCCATTGATTGGTTTAAATCTATTTTAACCTGATTTTTTTATTTCACGGGGTTTCACCCCCCAATGGAGTTTTATTAAGTAGTTGGTAAGCCCCACTGTGGGGGAAAACCCAAAAAAAGGCTTCCATGCTCAAAATATCTTTAAGGAAATTAATTGGTGCAGAAATCACAGGACGAGTTTGGAAAGAAGGCAATAAATTTTCCTTCAGTTGTGAGTAAATATTACAGGACAAACCCCGAATAATCAAGCTTATTCTTGCTTCACAAATTTCAGAGACAATAAATTAGCCAAACAGCAGGTATGAATAAAAAGCAAGACGTCTTGGCAATAAATTAAAAGATTGAACAAGACAGGGACAGGAAGATAACTTAAAACTATTGCCAAGAGTTCCCAACCTTTAACGGGGACGGAAGACATGTAAAACCAAAAGGAGTTATTCAGGATTTTAGGCAGGACATGTATCAGAAGTTAAAGATGTATAGAACAATGGGGTCAAGAAATATTTCAGTCTCAGTGTTGTGACAAGTTAGTGAAACAGATCGCATGCAAATGAGAGATTGGGCAGAGGCTGAAATTGTACCCCGGAAAACAACCAGGTGAGTCCAACTAGGTGACTACGGCAAAGTGAATACAGCAGGCGAAGATGCCTGTGAAAGTGTGTGGAGTGCCCCACGCCATTATTATAAAAAAAAGTTGCCTCTCTATGGTCCATATGCATCAGCTCTACAGTGCTTCAAGAGAATCATGGCTCTCAACACTAACCAGATGGGTGAGTGCGGGTGATAGTAGTGTGGTAAAAGAGTGATGAGGGTAACTCATTATTATTATTATTATTATTATTACAATATCAGGGCACACAGTTGCTGACAACTGTGTGCCCTGATTTTTATGATTGTCATCGTAGGCACCAAGGCAAGAGGGGAGGAAGGGAAGAGGGCAGGGGAATGGATGGAGAGAGTTGAGAAGAGAATGAAGAAAATAGGAAGGAAACGGAAGAGGAAGGAAAAAAAAATCAAAATGTGTAGGAGTCTAGCAAGTCTGTGTTTATGATTCAATTCACTATGTTGGTTTATGTAAATCAATTTAGTATTTTGTCCTCTTAATTAAGAATGAATAGATTTGGTGTAAAAATTATTATTATTATATTATGAGCAAATCATTTGCAGGAGGCTTACAGGGCATTCTACCTGAATTATTCCGCAAGTAATTTGGTTAGGAAAGTGGGACTTAAATCACAGTAGGTCACTGAACTGCAACTCCTTCGACTCCCCCTTCTTCATACTCTCAAAAAGCTAGACCTGACTTTAAATTAATAATTAAAATATTAAAATCAGCTACTCTGTAATTAAATTGTGTGGACTGTATGGATTAAGCTTCTGGGAACAACAAATAAATTGGTATTAAACTTACCATTTAATTACTGTAGATGGATCACCACAACACTGCCTAACACCTAGACCCTACACTGGCCAGCTGAGATCTAAATGCAAAGATTATGGTGCACTTCCCTGTAATGATGTCCAAATTTATTTTCCACCACCCAAATGCAGTTCTTTTAGGTCCCGTAAATTCCTGTCCCAAATTTTTCAGCAGGGTACATTAACACGGTTCCTAATTATAAAATTTAGTCCGAAACAGCGCAACTGGCCTCGGAAGACGCCGAATTACACTGCATAACTCCCGGGCCAGTGTTCACATTAAATTCAAAAGGTCACCTCTACAGTCCTCTTGAAAGGGAATAGTGTTGGGAATTTTTTTTAGGGAAAAATTGTCCACATTTAAATTTTATTTGGGGGAAAGGGGGGTGTTTATTTTTAAAAAACAAGTTCTTCCAGAAATGAAAAATGACCCCATCATTAATAGGTTTTTTTGGTAAGCAAGATTTGATTGGGGTTTTCCTTTTACTTCACCCTTAAGGGCCAGGCCCGCTTTTCCGAAGCGCCCCGCCGCCGCCGGTCGGGGGGCGGGGGCGCGGGGGGGGGCAAAACCCGAGGGCATGTTGGACCCGAAAAAAAAGGGAAAGGGGGGGCCCCTGATGCTGGCGAATAGCTTTTTTTGAAATTTGTTCCCCTTTTTTAAAACTTCGATCCCAACATTTCCCAAGCACTGTTTTTTCCCCTTTTTTTTTTTCCCAAAGAAAAAAAATACCCCCACCCTTTTTCCCCCTTTAATGGTTTCTTTTTTATTTTAAAAGTTTATTTGGAAAACCTTTTTTGTGGAATTTTAAAAAAACCTATTTAAACAGGAGATTTTATAATACTGTACAGTAAAATTTAATTTTAAAGGGTAAAGAGAGTGGGATCTGGGAATGCTGATTGTCCAGAATCCACTGAGTTTTTTTTCTTGATCTTTAAAAACGACAATTCAAAAGGGGTTTTTCCCAAAGTCGGGGTTTTTGTTAAATCCCAAAAACCATTAAATTGAGGTTTTACTGTCATTTTAAACAATTCAATTCAACCCAAACGTCCCCGTAGATATATGCAGGGTATGCCCCAAAAGATCTTTTTTTTCATTCCCAAATTTAGTGGGTAGGTTTTAGTCGTAAAATGGGGAGAATGGGTCTGGCCCCCAGGGGGATTGTACCTTTGGGAGCACATTCAATTAGGCCAGCTAGAGCCCGGGGGAAAAACCGGGGAAATTAATGATGTCATGTCACAAACACTCC
>WNWK01048980.1:0-7500 GCA_009830355.1 Cherax destructor | reverse complement strand
CTTTGTCTGGTCCCTCTTTCGGTTCTTCACTTTCTTGTAGATTGCCGGGTTTACCAGCGAGCTGGCAGGGTTTACCAGCGAGCTGGCAGGGTTTACCAGCGAGCTGACAGGGCTTTACCAGCGAGCTGGCAGGGTTTACCAGCGAGCTGGCAGGGTTTACCAGCGAGCTGGCAGGGTTTACCAGCGAGCTGGCAGGGTTTACCAGCGAGCTGGCAGGGTTTACCAGCGAGCTGGCAGGGTTTACCAGCGAGCTGGCAGGGTTTACCTCCACCGCCGCCTACAGCGCTGTATGACCCTTGTCGGTTTACCGCTCTCTTTGATTATAATAATAATAATCTAAAATATTAAAGCCTTTCAGAGAAGGTATACTAAAATATATTTAAGGTGATTTAACGGGAATCAAACTACATTATTCCCAGACTAAATTGACAGATGTGAACCTCCACACCTGAATGGCACTCTCCACTGGCACTGAGTCATGTCGCTGTGCTCAGACGTTTGAAACTACGCCACTCGGTGTTCTGAAATTTATCCGAGCCATTCCAGGTTGTTGGGAGTCCCAATTATTCATAGTTTCTTACACTAGTTATTGTACAATTGAGTAGAAAATTTCAAGCCGATCGGATTAGGCATTGTCGTGCTATGAGCGAAATAATAATAATAATAATAATAATAATAATAATAATAATAATAATAATAATAATAATAATAATAATAATAATAATAACAATAATAATAATAATAATAATAATAATGCTTAAAAATAAAAAATAAAATAATAATAATAAACGAATACAATAACATCAATAACAACAATAACAACAACAATAACAGTAACAACAATATTAACCAAAATAACGGCAGCAACAACAGAAATAAAAGCAATACCAACAATAATAACTAATAACCATACAACACCAGCAACAACAACAATAGCAACAATAACAATGCCAAGAAGAATAACACCAAAGATAACAGCAATAACATTACAACAATAGCAACGACAATAACAACTATAACAAAAAATATAACAATAATAATAATAATAATAATAATAATAATAATAATAATAATAATAATAATAATAATAATAATAATAATAATAATAATAATAATAATTATAATAATATAAAGTGGCATAAGCGAGGCACTGACCCCCGTCTATCATAAAATATTATATATTCTGAACGATGCTTGAAAATTATGGTGCAGACGAGGCGAGAAATTTACTTGAACTAATATAACAGTTATCACGACCAAGGTAACAGTTATCATCACCAAGGTAACAGTTATCATGACCAGGGGAACAGTTACCATAACCAGGGGAACAGTTATCATGACCAGGGAAATAGTTACCATAACCAGGGGAAATAGTTATCATGACCAGGGGAACAGTTATCATGACCAAGCGAACAGCTATCATGACCATGGGAACAATTATCATGACCAGGAAAAGTTATCATGACAAGGGAAATAGTTATCATGAACAAAGGAACAGTTATCATAACCAGGAGAACAGTTTATATAACCAGGGAAACAGTTATCATAACCAGGGGAACAGTTATCAAAACCAGGGGAACCGTTATCAAAACCAGGGGAACAGTTATCATGAGCAGGGTAGCAGTTATCATGAACTGTGGAACAGTTATCATTACCAGGGGAACAGTTATCATGACCAGGGGAACAGTTATCATGACCAAGGAAATAGTTATCATGAACGAAGGACAATTCATCATGGCCTGGGGAACAGTTCAGATAACCAGGGGAACAGTTATCATGACCACGATAACAGTTACCATAACCAGGGAAACAGTTATCAAAACCAGGGGAACAGTTATCATGACCAGGGGAACAGTTATCATAACAAAGGAACAGTTATCATGACGAGGGAAATAGTTATCATGACTAGAGGAACAGTTATTATGACCAGGGAAATACTTATCATGACCAAGGAATGAGTTATCATGACAAGGGAAACAGTTATCATGACCAGAGTAATAGTTATCATGATTTGGGAACAGTTATCATCACTAGGTGGAAAAATTTTCATGACCAGGGAAACAGTTATCATGACCAGGGAAACAGTTATCATAACAAAGGAACAGTTATCATAACCAGGGGAACAGTTATTATGACCAGGGTAACAGTTATCATGATATAAGGAACAGTTATCATGACGAAAGGAACAGTTATCATCCCCAGGGGAACACTTATAATGATCAGGGAAATAGTTATGATGACCAAAAGAACAGTTATCATCAGCAGGGGAACAGTTAGCATAACCAATGGAACAGTTATCATGACCAGGATAACAGTTACCATAACAAAGGGAACAATTATCAAAACCGGGGGAAGAATCAACCTGTCCAAGTTAAAGTTTTCTTACCATGGTAACAGTTATCATGACCATGGGCAACAGTTATCATAACAAGAGGAACAGTTATCATGACCAGGCTAACATGTTTCGTTACCAGGGTAACAGTTATCATAACAAGGAGAACAGTTATCATGACCAGGGTAACAGTTATCATAACAAAAGGAACAATTGTCGTGACCAGGGTAACAGTTGTCATAACCAGTGGAACAGTTACCATTACCAGATGAACAGTTATCATGAAAAGGGTAACAGTTATCATGACCAGGAAGAGTCATTATTACGAGAGGAACAGTTATCAAGACTAGTGTAACAGTTATCATAACCAGGGGAACAGTTATCATTACCATGGGAAGAGTTATCATGACCCAGGTAACAGTTATCATTACCAGTGGAAGAGTTATGACCAGGGGAACAGTTATGATAAACAGGACAACAGTTATCATAACCAGGGTAACAGTTTTCGTTACCAGGGTAACAGTTATCATAACCAGGTGAACAATTATCATTATCAGATGAACAGTTATCATGACCAGGTTATCAGTTATGATTAGCAGGATACAGTTACCATGACCAGGGAAACAGTTATTATAACGAAGGAACAGTTATCCTTACCATGGTAACAATTATCATAACCAGGGGAATAGTTATCATGACCAGTATAACAAATTTCTATACCAGGGTAACAGTTATCATAACCAGGGGAACAGTTACGATTTCCATGGTAACAGTTATCATGACCAGGGGAACAGTTATCATGACAAGAGGAACAGTTATCATCTCCAGGGTAACAGTTACCATAACCAGGGAACAGTTATCATGACCAGGAGAACAGTTGTCATTACCAGGGTAAGAGTTATCATTACCAGGAGAACAGTTGTCATTACCAGGGTAACAGTTATCATGACAAGTGTAACAGTTATTATTTCCAGGGTAACATTTATCATAACCACGGTAACATTTATCATTACCAGGGAACAGTTATCATGAGCAGGGGAACAGATATCATGACCTTACCTGGAGTTTACCTGGAGAGGGTTTCGAGGGTCAAGGCCTCCGCGGCTCAGCTGAGACCAGGCCTCGTGTTGGATCAGGTTCTGATCAACCAGGCTGTTACAATTATCATTACCAGGGAACAGTTATCATGATCAAGGGAGCAGTTATCATAACCAGGGAAACTGTTATCATGACCAGGGTAACAGTCATCATGACCAGGGTAACAGTTATCTTGATCAGGGGAACAGTTATCATGACCAGGGCAACAGTTATCATGATCAAGGGAGCAGTTATCATAACCAGGGAAACTGTTATCATGACCAGGGAAACTGTTATCATGACCAGGTTAACAGTCATCATGACCAGGGTAACAGTTATCATGATCAGGGGAACAGTTATCATGATCAGGGGAACAGTTATCATGACCAGGGGAACAGTTATCATAACTCGGGATAGAGTTATATTATCGAGCAATTACTTGCAACTCTCCCTTATCAATGAGTTACAATAAAAATAATAAGGTAACTGACGTGGTGTGGTTACCTTATCAGTGTATGTCAGGCTACACTGGGGGGATTATACGGTGTGGTTATCGTATGGGTATAAATACTATGTGGAAAGATAACTGGGTGTAGTTTGTGTTACTCACATGATAACCCACGTTGTTGATCTGTTTGCAATAATAATAATAATAATATATTAAATAGTAATAACGTGTGTTTCTATACGTTCGACAGCGGCACCCGAGGCTTCCATCATCGGGGCTCCAGACGTGCACGTGGATGAAGGCTCCACTATCAACCTGACCTGTGTGGTTGCTCACACTCCTCAACCACCCAAATTTATCTTCTGGTATCATAACGGCAAGGTAACTTCTCCCCCCTCTCCTCTTCTTTCTTCTGTTTCCTGTTTTCTTTGTTTCTCCTATTTTCAGCTGTTTATCTTTCGCTTTTTTATTCTTTTATTCTTCATCCGTTTTTTATTTTTTATTTTTTTATCCCGGATTTTGCTCAATCATATATTTTTTTTATTTGAATGTTTTGTTTGAAGATATATTGTTAGAAAAAATTGTTAGACAAAATTGCTCGACATTGTTAGACAACATTTGGCTCCATTCTGGTCAATTGTCAAGTCTCGACTGGCCCCAGTCCAAGTAGGACCAAAACCTGGACTAATGATCTATTTTCTATTTGTATAAACAGTGAACTGTCAGAGTGACGGTGCTGTGATTCTTCTGTATTTATGTGAAACTTCAATCCTGATTTTCTTATATTCTCGGCTCACTGTACGAGGAAGTTCTCAGCTGGAATATAATTTTTAGAGGATAAAACAATGTACTTTTGTTGAAGCAAGAACATTGTTCTTCCCTGGACAAGATGGATGGTAAACTTCTTAAAGATGTTCTTCCCTGGACAAGATGGGTGGTAAACTTCCTAAAGATGTTCTTCCCTGACAAGATGGGTGGTAAACTTCTTAAAGATGTTCTTCCCTGGACAAGATGGGTGGTAAACTTCTTAAAGATGTTCTTCCCTGGACAAGATGGATGGTAAACTTCTTAAAGATGTTCTTCCTGACAAGATGGGTGGTAAACTTTAAAGATGTTCTTCCCTGGACAAGATGGGTGGTAAACTTCTTAAAGATGTTCTTCCCTGGACAAGATGGATGGTAAACTTCTTAAAGATGTTCTTCCCTGGACAAGATGGGTGGTAAACTCTTAAAGATGTTCTTCCCTGGACAAGATGGGTGGTAAACTTCTTAAAGATGTTCTTCCCTGACAAGATGGGTGGTAAACTTCTTAAAGATGTTCTTCCCTGGACAAGATGGATGGTAAACTTCTTAAAGATGTTCTTCCCTGGACAAGATGGGTGGTAAACTTCTTAAAGATGTTCTTCCCTGGACAAGATGGATGGTAAACTTCTTAAAGATGTTTAGGAAGTGTTTACCTGTGAATGTTTTAAAGAATATTTCCTTTGATCTAAATATGAACATAGTCCGCTTCAGATAAAAGTATTTCCTTCAAACATCTTCAATATGTTAAATAATATTTCAGGTTTGTTTGGGATAGTGGTATATTAAATGTTTATTTTTTTTTACTTAGTACATTTGTGGTGAGAAGTGCGACAGTTGGTCATTATTATTTATAATAAGTTTCGTTTACACAGTTGGCTTCTTCACTCATATATAGAGGTGACGGTAAAAGCAGTGGAGGTAAAGATGTGATCAGTCCACCAACCTTGAAGAAGAAGTTTTGAGGAGGTCAGTCCCCTCAGCCTGGAGATATGTTCACCTCCATGCTCTTCAACAATTTAAAGCTGAAGCAAGAGAATAGAGAGTTTTATACTGTTAGAGGTGAGGCGTCGAAATTCTGGATGAAGTAGCAGACTTTATAGAAAGTCTACTGGCCTAACTTAAGGAACGCTGCAGTAAACCTACTGGCTTCACTGAAGGAACACTGCAGTGGGGTGTAACGACTTCGGATTATAGACTAACCAGGGGAGATATAATAACAACATACAAATTACTCACACACACACACACACACACACACACACACACACACACACACAGTGTATATCCATATCCATCCCTCTCGCCCCCTTCCCCGAATACCCCGCACTACCACCCCTCCTCTCTATCCCTCTCCTCTCTCCCTCCTTCTGACACTCTCACACCCATAAGGGCACATCGTGGGACTATAGACGGTCCTGGGAGAAGGATGTCAACAAGGGGAACGATGGTTGCTCCGGGGAGGCCACAGTGGGAGGAGGAATTAAATAAAAGGGAGAAGGAATATGAGAGGAAGATATTGATGATCAGTGAGAGAATGGAGAGGAGGATAGCTGAGGAGAGCAGAAAATGGGAAATGCAAGCCAAAAATGCAGAAGCCAAGATCCAGATCTTAGAAGTGAAGCTGCAGAGACTGACGCAGAGTAGTGACGAAAGTACCTGTCCAGAAACGGAGGTTGGAGTGCATGAAGCAGACACAGTCAAAGGGAATGCGGACAAAAAAGAACTCTTGTATGCACAGGCACTATCAGACAAACGTGGGGCCCAAAGCAAGAGGAGTAGGATACCAACACCAGTCAAAGGGAATGAGGAGAAAAAAGAAGAACTCTTGTATGCACAGTCATTGTTAGACACACGTGGGGCCCGAAGCAAGTTGAGCAGGATACTAGCACCACATGAAAGGGATATGGAAAAAGAAGCCATTGACAAGAAGGGCAACACAGAAGCAACGCATGAGGGCGCAGTAACAACACATGCGAGGGTAGATAAAACAGCAGACACACTAAATGCAGAGACCCCAACAATACACAGCAGTGGACAGGGGCAAAGGAGTAGGCTGGCCACACAGAGGAACACAGGGGCTACAACCATGACAGAACCGGAAGACGCTAATGCATCTCTGACGATGCAAAGGGAGACACTGTGGGAGGAGGAAAGGGAGAGGTCGATATTTATCTACGGCCTTAAGGAAGTAGAAGGGGTCACTCATGACAGAAGGAAACTGGAGGAGAAAGAAGGGATTAAAGGCATCATGCTAGCAACAGGGGGAGACACGTCCCAGGTGACAAATTTTTGGAGAATTGATTGGTACACAAGGGGAAGAAATCGGCCCCTCAAAGTAATCTTCAATGCAGAATCAGTCTGTACCATGATCCTGCAGGAGAAAGCACGGCTGAGGGCGACTCAGGAGTACCAGGATGTATACCTAGATCGGGACAGAACGCAGGAAGAAAGAGAGGCCCAGAAGGAGTGGATAAGAAAGAGAAGAGAGGAGAGAGAGGAGAAGACAGCGAGGTACGGAGGGCAGACCCAAGCAGAAGGACAAACACACCCACCGGAAGCACTCACGGAGGGCCCCAACTCAAAGCAACCCAAAGGCAACCATATATTTTAACACCACACACACACATCATTTCCCCTGTCCCCACCCCAGCATCCCAAAACCCACCATCACAACTACCCCAAACCATCAAAAACCCCACCCCACCAACTCACACTCCAACAATACAACCCCCACCACCCATGCAGCAACCCCCTACCCACCAAGATCCCCCAAAGGCCACAGTATTGGAAACGAGGCTGAAGGTTTGGTACACAAATGCAGATGGAATCACGAATAAGTA
>WNWK01048979.1:0-13359 GCA_009830355.1 Cherax destructor | reverse complement strand
TTTGATTAATGACTCTCAGCATGGGTTTACAAGAGGTCGTTCCTTCCTGACAAATTTACCGACGTTTTTCAATAAAACATTTGAGGCAGTAGACAGTGATAAAGAATATGATATAGTTTACTTGGATTTCAGTAAGGCCTTCGATAGAGTACCTCACAAGAGACTCTTAAGAAAGGTGGCAGCTCATGGTATAGGAGGTAAAGTTCTAGCATGGATAGAGGCATGGCTTACCAATAGAAAGCAGAGAGTTTCCATTAATGGGGTCAAATCTGAATGGGGATTTGTCACTAGTGGCGTTCCACAAGATCAGTTTTGGGCCCATTGTTGTTCATAATTTACATAAATGACCTTGATGAAGGAATTGCAAGTGACATGAGTAAATTTGCTGATGATACAAAAATAGGCCGTATAATTCATTCTGAGGAGGATACCAGTGAACTCCAGGAGGATTTGGACAAACTAATGTCTTGGTCTGAAAAGTGGCAGATGAAGTTCAATGTGGACAAGTGTAAGGTGCTAGTCGTTGGTAATGAAAATATCCCTCGAATTTATAAACTAGGTGAAGTTGAGCTTGATCATACAGAATGTGAAAAAGAGTTGGGAGTCATGGTAAGCAGAAATCTAAAGCCAAGACAACAGTGCCTAAGTGTGCGCAATAAGGCTAACAGAGTACTAGGATTTATTTCAAGAAGTATAAGCAACAGAAGTCCAAAAGTTATTTTACAGCTCTATACATCACTAGTGAGACCTCATTTGGATTATGCAGCTCAGTTTTGGTCTCCTTACTACAGGATGGATATAGATTCATTGGAGAACATACAAAGAAGAATGACTAAAATGATTTACAGTATAAGAAATCTCCCGTATGAAGATAGACTTAGAGCATTGAATCTCCACTCTCTGGAGAGACGTAGAAAGAGGGAGATATCATCGAGGTGTACAAGTGGATGATGGGCATAAACAAAGGAGATATTAATAAAATACTGAGGATATCGAACCAAGTAAGAACCAGAAATAACGGATTTAAATTGGATAAATTTAGATTTAGTTATAGGTAATACATATTTTAAGAAAAAGAGGATAAATAAGTATACAAGATATGATGTAGGGCGTAATGACAGTAGTTTGTTGGACTATGTATTGGTAGATAAAAGACTGTTGAGTAGACTTCAGGATGTACATGTTTATAGAGGGGCCACAGATATATCAGATCACTTTTTAGTGGGAGTAAAAGGTAGATGGGATACAAGGAAAATAGAATCAGTAAGTAAAGAGAGGTGAAGGTTTATAAACTAAAAGAGGAGGCAGTTAGGGTAAGATATAAACAACTATTGGAGGATAGATGGGCTAGTGAGAGTGTAGGCAATGGGGTCGAAATGTATGGGGTAGATTTAAAAATGTAGTGTTAGAGTGTTCAGCAGAAGTTTGTGGTTACAGGCGAGTGGGTGCAGGAGGGAAGGGAGCGATGGTGGAATGATGATGTAAAGAGAGTAGTAAGGAGAAAAGTTAGCATATGAGAGGTTTTACAAAGTAGAAGTGATGCAAGGAGGGAAGAGTATATGGAGAGAAAAGAGAGGTTAAAAGAGTGGTGAAGCAATGTAAAAAGAGAGCAGATGAGAGAGTGGTGAGATGTTATCAGCAAATTTTGTTGAAAATAAGAAAAGTTTTGGAATGAGATTAATAAGTTGAGGAAGCCTAGAGAACAAATGGATTTGACAGTTAAAAATAGGAGAGGAGAGTTATTAAATGGAGAGTTAGAGGTATCGGGAAGATGGAGAGAATATTTTGAGGATTTGTTAAATGTTGATGAAGACAGGGAAGCTGTGATTTCGTGTGTAGGGCAAGGAGGAATAACATCTTGTAGGAGTGTGGAAGAGCCAGTTGTGGGTGTAGGGGAAGTTCGTGAGGCAGTGGGTAGAATGAAAGGGTAAGGCAGCTGGGATTGATGGGATAAAGATAGAAATGTTAAAAGCAGGTGGGGATATAATTTTGGAGTGGTTGGTGCTATTATTTAATAAATGTATGGAAGAGGGTAAGGTACCTAGGATTGGCAGAGAGCGTGTATTGTTCCTTTGTATAAAGGCAAAGGGGACAAAAGAGAGTGCAAAAATTATAGGGGAATAAGTCTGTTGAGTGTACCTGGTAAAGTGTATGGTAGAGTTATTATTGAAAGAATTAAGAGTAAAACAGAAAGCAGGATAGCAGATGAACAAGGGGCTTTAGGAAAGGTAGGGGTGTGTAGACCAAGTGTTTACAGTGAAACATATAGGTGAACAGTATTTGGATAAGGGTAAAGATGTTTTTGTGGCATTTATGGATTTGGAAAAGGCGTATGATAGGGTAGATAGGGGGCAATGTGGCAGATGTTGCAGGTGTATGGAATAGGAGGAAGGTTACTGAAAGCAGTGAAGAGTTTTTATGAGGATAGTGAGGCTCAGGTTAGAGTGTGTAGGAGGAAGGGACTATTTCCCAGTAAAAGTGGGCCTTAGACAAGGATGTGTGATGTCACCATGGTTGTTCAATATATTTATAGATGGGGTTGTAGGAGAAGTGAATGCGAGGGTCTTGGCAAGAGGTGTTGGGCTAAAAGATAAAGAAGCAAATACAAAGTGGAGTTGTCACAGTTGCTTTTTGCTGATGACACTGTGCTTTGGGAGATTCTGAAGAGAAGTTGCAGAGGTTGGTGGATGAATTTGGTAGGGTGTGTAAAAGAAGAAAATTGAAAGTGAATATAGGAAAGAGTAAGGTGATGAGGATAACAAAAAGAATAGGTGACGAAAGATTGGATATCAGATTGGAGGAGAGAGTATGGAGGAGGTGAATGTATTCAGATATTTGGGAGTGGACATGTCGGCGGATGGGTCTATGAAGGATGAGGTGAATCATAGAATTGATGAGGGAAAAGGGTGAGTGGAGCACTTCGAGTCTGTGGAGACAAAGAACCTTGTCCATGGAAGTAAAGAGGGGAATGTATGAGAGTATAGTTATACCAACGCTCTTATATGGGTGTGAAGCATGGGTGATGAATGTTGCAACGAGGAGAAGGCTGGAGGCAGTGGAGATGTCATGTCTGAGGTCAATGTGTGGTGTGAATATAATGCAGAGAATTCGGAGTTTGGAAATTAGGAGGAGGTGCGGGATTACTAAAACGATTGTCCAGAGAGCTGAGGAGGGTTGTTGAGGTGGTTTGGACATGTAGAGAGAATGGAACGAGACAGAGTGACTTCGAGAGTGTATAAATCTGTAGTGGAGGGAAGGAGGGTAGGGGTCGGCCTAGGAAAGGTTGGAGGGAGGGGTAAAGGAAGTTTTGTGTGCGAGGGCTTGGACTTCCAGCAAGCATGTGTGAGCGTATTTGATAGGAGTGAATGGAGGCATATGGTTTTTAATACTTGACGTGCTGTTGGAGTGTGAGCAAAGTAACATTTATGAAGGGATTCAGGAACCGGCAGGCCGGACTTGAGTTCTGGAGATGGGAAGTACAGTGCCGGCACTCTGAAGGAGGGTGTTAATGTTGCAGTTTTATAACTGTAGTGTAAAGCACCCTTCTGGCAAGACAGTGATGGAGTGAATGATGATGAAAGTTTTTCTTTTCGGGCCACCCTGCCTTGGTGGGAATCGGCTGATGTGTTAATAAATAAATAAAAAATTTAGATTTAGAAAGGACATAGGCAAGTACTGGTTTTCGAACAGAGTTGTAGATGGGTGGAACAATCTTCCGATTAGGGTTAGTTACCATTTTGTCCTAGGCACATGTCGATTAGACACTAGGCCTGAAAGGGTGATAGAGGCTAGGACCTTGGGTGGCTTTAAAAAGAGATTAGACAAATATATGAGTGGGAGGGGCTGGGTTTGATTAGTGTCGTGAGTACAGGAGTAAATTCTTAGGTAGTGGTGGTTTTGATAAGGACCTGCCTTGTATGGGCCAGTAGGCCTTCTGCAGTGTTCCTCCATTCTTATGTTCTTATGTTCTTATATTACAGCTTTATACATCATTAGTAAGGCCTCACCTAGATTATCAAAGCTTATTTCTTGGGTAGCATTGAAAATTGGGTTGAGCAAATATTCTGTTGGTGGGACGGATTGTGAGGGGCCTGCCTAGTGTGGGCCGACGGGCCTGCTGCAGTGTTCCTCCTTTCCTATGGTCTTATGTTCTTAAAGCTTATTTCTTAGGTAGCATTGAAGATTGGGTTGAACAAATATCTTGTTAGTGGGATGGAATGTGAAGGACTTGCCTAGTATGGGCCAACAGGCCTGCTGCAGTGTTCCTCCTTTCTTATGTTCTTATGAGTGAGAGGGGTTGGATTTGAGTGGGACTTGCATGTGAGTAAATAGAATTAACAAAGCTTATTGCTTGGGTAGCGTTTATTCTGTCAGTGGAAATAAATGGTATAAAATACCGACACAATGGAAAAATAAACACATGAACAGTATAATATGATCCTTTATTGACAACGTTTCGCCCACGCAGTGGGCTTTATCGAGTCACAGACAGATCTACCTGGAAAATGAGTTACATGAATATATATAGGGTATAGTCAGGTGGAGAATGCTGGGTCAGGTGGAGAAAGCTACATGTGGTAATTTCTAAATTATTAACAAGAGTTTCCTTGCTTGCCAGAACCAAGTCAAGTAGGTTATTTCCCCTTGTAGGTTCTGTCACAAACTGCTTCAAAAAGCAATCCTGAACTACTAAAAAGTCGTTAGATTCTAAATTCCCTGTCAAGAAATTCCAATTAATCTGACTAAAGTTAAAGTCCTCTAGAATTACTACGTTATCGTGCCTTGTGGCCTTAACAATTTCCTCCCAAAGTAGTCTCCCTTGTTCCCTATCTAAGTTTGGAGGACGGTAAATCACGCCTAAAATCAATTTTTCACACCCTCTGAAAATTCTATCCAGACAGACTCTGTATGTGTTATTTCAGACTTTATACCCTTTTATGCAACAATTTAAATGATCACGGACATAGAGTGCAACCCCACCCCCTTCCCGATACTTCTGTCTACTTGGAACAAGTAGACATGCCTGCCGAATGTGACATTCGGCAGGCATGTCCCGATTTTTCATATTAAACCATGTCTCAGTTATTGCAAAAACATCAATATTACCCGTACTTGCAACTAATCTCAACTCGTCCATCTTATTCCTAGCACTACGACTATTGGTGTAATATACATTTAAAGACCCTCCTTTCTCTTTACTCTTCCTGCTCATTTCTGTTTTTCCACTATACCTATTACTGTCCTTGTCACCTAGTGCCACTGGCTTTCCAATACCCACCTTATTCTGCCTATTACTAGTTCCCCTAGAATTTATAACATTACTACACTGGGACTTCACTGTTTTCCCCCCAAAACCCATACCACTAACTTTTTCTAGTTTAAAGCCCTAACAGCTCCCTCCACTGCAGTTGCCAGTGCCCCCACCCCAGACCTAGATAAGTGAACCCCATCCCTGGCATACATGTCATTTCTGCCATAGAAGAGGTCCCAGTTGTCAATGAATGTTACTGTATTTTCCTTACAGTATTTGTCCAGCCAGCAATTGACACCAATTGCCCTGGACAACCATTCATTTCCAACTCCTCTCCTTGGCAAAATACCACATATGACAGGGTTCCCACCCTTCTTTTTAATTCTGTCTATTGCTGACCTATAGCTGCTAATCAGCTCCTCACTCTTACGTCTGCCAACATCGTTGCCTCCAGCACTGAGACAGATAATAGGATTGCTCCCATTACCTCTCATGATGTCGTCCAGACGGCTAACAATATCCTTCATCCCAGCCCCAGGATAACACACCCTCTGCCTCCTATTCCTATCCTTAAGACAAAATTCCCTATCCATAAACTTAATCTGACTATCCCCAACTAAAACAATGTTCTTACCTCGACTGGCGGTGTGCATGGCGTTCTCGACGGTCTTTGTAGAGATGGTCTTCGCTGGGATGTCTTCACATTCGTCTGATAACAAGGAAAGAGAGTTGCTGGTTTTCACTGCAGTCTCCTGGACCTTCTTCAACTTCAGCTTCGTCCCTTCAGATTCGATTAGCATCCATTCGTTGGTCTGATCATCTGATTGTTTGTGGTTCAATAGGTTAAGTAAGCAGTATTGTTAGGCTAAGTAAATGCTATTACAGTGGACCCCGGTGTTCGTCCTGCTCAAAACACTCCCTTTTATGTAAGTGTATTTTTTAAATGCTTTTATAAGTGTAGTTTGTGGGGTCTAAAAGGACTAGTCTACTTTACATTATTTCTTAAGGGAATAAATTCGGTTGGTAATGGCACTGAGCAGCATTCTGTTACGAAAAATGGACGAACACCGGGGTCCACTGTATTATATTTCCTACAATATATTTGTGCACCAAACATTCGCGAATTTTCAACATTCACGAGGCTCTTGATCCCTAACCCTCGTGAATGTGGAGGAGACCTGTAATGTGCCGCAATTCTTCAATCGTGCAATACCCGTAACGTGTAACATAATCTTGTGCTAAATGACGGTATACTGTAGTCAGGTCACTTCCACTTAAAGAATTAGTACGGCATCTGACCTAGTAGCACAAGCTAGTCAGGTCCAACTCACACCCACTCATGTATTTATCTAACCTATTTTTAAAACTACACAACGTCCCAGCCCCTATGACGGTACTCGGGAGTTTGTTCCACTCATCCACAACTCTATTTCCAAACCAGTACTTTCCTATATCCTTCCTGAATCTGAACTTTTCTAACTTGAAACCATTGCTGCGAGTCCTGTCTTGGCTGGATATTTTATGCACGCTATTTACATCCCCTTTATTTATTCCTGTTTTCCATTTATACACCTCAATCATATTCCCCCTAATTCTACGCCTTTCTAGAGAGTGCAGATTCAAGGCCCTCAGTCTATCCTCATAGGGAAGATTTCTGATACAGTGGACCCCCGCTATTCGAACGGCTCGGCAGTCGAACAAATCATCATTAGTACAAAAAAATCGATATCGTCATGCGAACAAATTATCGCGAGTCGAACGAATACGTTTGTGACCTGTCCGCCCAGACGCTTGGGTGCCTCACAGCGCAGGCGTGGAGAGCCAGTCCTGCGTTGTTTACACTCGAGAGAACAATACCCTGCACGCTTCTCCAGACATTTCACACTTAATTGTAATTTTTTGGAGTTTGTTCATTAAGTGCGACTGTGAAATAAGCTACCATGGGTCCCAAGAAAGTTCCTAGTGGTACCCCTGGGCTGATAAAAGTGAGAAACACCGTAGAAATGAAGGAAATAATACAAAAATATGAGAGTGGTGTGTGATCGTGTGATCTTGCCAGGATATATGGCAAAAACAGGTCAACTATCGCTTCTATCCTCCTTAAGAAGGAAGAAATTAATCAAGCTGATGTTGCAAAAGGTGTTACTGTGCGAGCCAAAAAAAGACCACAAATAATCGAAGAGATTGAGAAGTTGTTGCTGGTGTGGATCAAGGATAAAGAGTTAGCGGGTGATAGTGTGTCTGAGTCAATTATTTGTGAAAAGGCAAGGAACTTGCATGCCGATCTTTTAAAGAAAATGCCTGCAACCAGTGCTGATTGTAATGGTAGTGAATTTAAAGCCAGCAAAGGCTGGTTTGAGAGATTTAAAAATCGTAGTGGCATACATAATGTGGTAAGGCATAGTGAGGCTGCCAGTTCAGACAAACATGAAGCTGAAAAATTCATAAACGAGTTTCAGGACTACATAAAGACTGAAAAATTTAAACCTGAACAAGTGTTCAATTGTGACGAAACAGGCCTGTTTTGGAAGAAAATGCCCAACAGGACCTACATTACTCAGGAAGAAAAGGCACTGCCAGGACACAAGCCTATGAAAGACAGGCTAACTCTCATGATGTGTAGTAATGCTAGTGGGGATTTTAAATTAAAGCCTTTACTAGTGTATCACTCAGAAAATCCCAGAGTGTTCAAGAGACACAATGTCGTCAAAAGTAGATTGTGTGTCTTGTGGAGAGCTAGTCAGAATGCATGGGTCACAAAACACCTTTTCAGTGACTGGATCCATGAAGTGTTTGGCCCCAGTGTGAGAAAATACCTACAGGAAAAGGGTTTGGACAAAAGTGCCTCCTGTTGCTGGACAATGCTCCTTCACATCCTAAAAACATGGAAGACCTACTGTGTGAAGACTTCAAATTTATAAAACTGAAGTTCTTGCCTCCTAACACCACTCCTCTCCTCCAGCCCATGGACCAGCAGGTCATCTGTAACTTAAAAAAACTCTACACAAAAGCAGTGTTTGAAAAGTGCTTTGAATTGACCTCGGACAGTGAATTGACCCTTAGAGAGTTCTGGAAGAATCATTTCAATATCTACAGCTGCATAGGCCTTATAGGCAAGGCTTGGGAGGGAGTGACTTCAAGGACTTTGAACTATGCTTTGAGACCATTGTGGCCAGGTTGTGTCCAACAGAGGGATTTTGAAGGGTTTGAGGCTGACCCTGACCCTGCCGACCCTGTGCCTGTTGTGGACTCTATTGTGGAATTGGGCAAGTCCATGGGGTTGGAGGTGAGTGGCGAGGATGTGGAAGAGTTAGTGCAGGGCCACAGGGTAGAGCTAACAACTCAAGAGCTGCAAGAGCTGGAAATGGAAGAGCATCAGACCAGATTTGAGGCTATTGATTCACGGGAGAAGGAGGAGGAAGAGGGGCTGAAGAAGGTGCCTTCTTCAGAGATTAAGGAGATGTGTACAATGTGGAATAGATTGCAAAGTTTTGTTGAAAATACCACCTGAACAAGCTCAAACAAGCCATAACAGCAGCATGTTCAGTGACCAAACAATGTCCTTCTTCAGGAACATGTTGAAAAGGCGCCAGAAACAGAGGACTGTGGACAGTTATTTTGTTAAAGTGTCCAGTGACTCCCAAGCTGGTCCTAGTGGGATTAAAAGACAAAGAAAAGAAGTAACCCCAGATAGGGCTTTGATACCTGAAGTCCTTCTGGAAGGGAATTCCCTTCCAAACACTAACCCCTCCCTCCCTCACTCCTCCTCCCTCTCTTCCATATGCCATCAACAATCTTCAAAATGGTAAGTAAAAAGACTTGCATTTATTTACTAATACTTTTAGTAGTACAGCACTGTAGTATTTAATGTTTTTGTCTATGTAGAAGCTTAATTTTATTAAAATATATTATTTTTTATATATTTTTGGATTTCTGGAACGGATTAATTGTATTTCCATTATTTCTTATGGGAAAAATTAAATCGCCTTTCGAACATTTCACGTTAAGAACAAGCTCCTGGTACGGATTAAATTCGAATGGCGAGGGTCCACTGTACATAGGATCAACTTTGTCATCCTCCTCTATACGTTTTCCAGTGCATTTATATCCATTCTGTAATAAGGTGACCAAAACTGTGCAGCATATTCTAAATGAGGCCTAACCAAAGATATATAAAGTTGAAGAACAACCTGAGGAGTTCTATTATTTATACTTCTTGATATGAAGCCAAGGATTCTGTTAGCTTTATTGCCAACACTTATGCACAGTTGTCTTGGTTTCAGATTACTACTAACCAGAACTCCTAAATCCTTCTCGCAATCACAAGTATTAAGATCTACATTATTCAGTTTATATGTGGCATGGTTATTGTCATGCCCAACATTTAGAACTTTGCATTTGTCTACATTAAACTGCATCTGCCCCTTCTCTGACCACTGCATCAGTCTATTCAAATCATCCTGGAGTGCTCTAATGTCCTCATTAGAATGAATTGGACGACCTATTTTGGTGTCATCAGCAAATTTGCTTATAAGAATTTGGTCGACAGGAATAATGTAATTGGCCTAAAATAGGGGTCATAATGGGCAAAATCGCCGATATGTAAATATCACTGACACAGCAAAATTCGCGTTAGTGTAATTTAGTCAGTTTTCCACCAAATTTCGTACTTCTTGTTTTATTAGCTTCAGAAAAAGATTCTCTACCATTTCATAAGAAAAAAAAATTGCTGAAAATTCTTGGACCCTGTGGACAATGCATAGATCTACGGCTTGGACCCTGGGATAATGCATGATCTATGGCTTGGACCCTGTGGACAATGCATAGATCTACGGCTTGGACCCTGAAAGGGTTAATGACCGCTTGGACTTATGACCAGTTCTCTGACCAGTTTAATGACCGTTTGGGACTCATGACCAGTTTCTCTGACCAGTTTAATGACCGCTTGGACTTATGACCATTTTTCCGACCAGTGTACTGTATGTGTATTTTACTTATTTGTTGATTTTTAATGCCCATTTCTAATTTTAATATACAGTGGTCCCTCGGTTTTCGCCGAAAATTTGTTCCAGAATGCTGCTCAAGTGCCATTACAACGAATTTACTTCCTTAAGAAATAATGTCACGTAGGTTAGTATTTCAGACCCCCAAAAATACACTTGCAACAGCACTTACGAAAATACACTTACATAAATGTTCGAGTTTGGAGATGCACGAAAACCGAGGGACCACTGTACATACTAAAAATATTTTAAAAGGTGCAAAGGTGACATTAAAACAATATTTAAAGATTGTTGGCACAAACCCTCTACCAGTACAATATACATACAGTGGACCCCCGGTTTTCATTATTTTTTTGTTCCAGAATGCTGTTCAAGTGCCATTACAAAACGAATTTATTCCCATAAGAAATAATGTAAAGTAGACTAGTCATTTTAGACCCCCAAAATACACTTATAAAAGCATTTAAAACAATACACTTACATAAAAGGGCGAGTTTCGAGCAGGACGAACACCGGGGGTCCACTATACTTGAAATATTGGTAAGTGGCGGCTCCTCGTTAACCCTTTGACTGTCGCAACCCTCAATCCTGAGTGCTCTCCTGTTGTCGCAAAATTTAAAAAAAAATAAATAAATTATTTTTCTTATGAAATGATAGAGAATCGTTTCCGATGGTAAAGACACCAAAAGTTTGAAATTTGATTGAAAAACTCACGGAATTACGCTTCGGGTTAGTGATCTCTGCAATATATACGCATCGGCAATTTCGCCGATTTTGAGCCCTATTTTCGGTAAATTCCATTGTTCCAGTTGACCAAACTCATAGATATTTCTTTAGAACTCCATTTGTTCTATCAATTGAGTACAAGAAACCACTAATTTATCGATTTCAACTACCCAATAAAGTGATCAGAAATTGGCAATTTGGCTAATTTAGTGCAAAATAAAAAGTTGTCAATTTCAAAATAGGGTCCAGAATAAACAATAGACATTCCTGGCACTAAAATAAGATGTTATCTGTTCATTAGTCACGTCTTTAGGCCCTCTTATATTACTTTTGCTTTCTATTTTGATTTTTTATTCACATAAAAATAGAAGATTTACCGTTATGCAGACTATTGCATTATTGAAAAAATGGTATAAATAATATCAGTGCACTTGTGAAAGAATATTAGACTCACCAATTGATGTGTATTGGGCGCATGGCGGATTTGTTTACTCTGAACATTTGCAAAATCGAACATTTTCCTACTTTGAGCTCAATTTCAAGGTCGTTTTCATCATAAAACTAATCAAAATCATCTATATTCCTGTAGTATATTCTCCATTCTATCAAATGAGACCATAGAAAAGAGAATATAACCATAAATACTATACGAAAATACACCTCAAAGTCGGCGTTTTAATCCAAAAATGGTCGGAGTTTTTTTCTCATTATGTACTGCGTGCTGCAGGATTTTTTTATATACGCACACTGACCACACAGACCCATTCTCTCATATGTGGGCCTACCAGCTTTCTCCCGTTTGATTTGAAGCCGCTAGAATTTAGGCGTATAGATACGTCCAAACAGTAACTCGTAAGACGATATATATGACCGAAACAGTCAAGGGTTAAATGACAAATTCACTTACCAACCTATTACGTATTTGGAACGGAAGTCAGTCGTTAATGAGGAGTACCTGTATGTAAACTACACATAAAATCATACATAAAACCATACGTAAAACTACTGTAAAATCATACATAAAACCATTCGTAAATCATACGTAAAACCATACGTAAAATCATACATAAAAACCCTACATTAAATCATACATAAACCATACATAAAATCATTCATAAAAACCCTAGGTATAATAAATTAAACTTTTTTCTAACTTACTTTGATATTAGTTGTCAGTGAATTTTATGGTGAACGTTCAGTATGTTATAAACGTTCAGTTCCACAGCTTGTGTAACATTCAACATAACTTCAGTAAAATGTTCACTCAGGATGTGGTATAACATCAGTGTTCTCACTCTGAAATGAACAATTAACATTAGTGTTATCAGTCTTAAATGAACAATGAACATCAGTGTTCACTTTTTGAGATGAACACTGAGCACTACAATGATAGTTGCAATATGACCCAACAGACATAATACTTGCCACAAAAATTGCTGTTACACACCCTGTGTCTGGCTTAACCTTTGTAAATATTTATTGTGCATAAAAGGACCAAAAATCTAGAACTGCCTGAAAGATATCTACAGAGCCACTCTCACTGACAGCAACTGCCTGCCAGATATCTCCAGAGCCACTCTCACTGACAGCAACTGCCTGCCAGATACAGTGGTACCTCGAGTTACGATATATTTTCGTTCGAGAATGCTGTTCAAGTGCCATTACCAAACGAATTTATTCCCATAAGGAATAATGTAAAATAGACTGGTCCTTTTACACCCCCAAAAATATCCCTACAAAAGCATTTAAAAAAATAAACTTACATAAAAGGGCGATTTTGGGGACCATCGTAACTCGAGGTACCACTGTATCTCAAGAGCCACTCTCACTGACAGCAACTGCCTGCCAGATATCTCCAGAGCCACTCTCACTGACAGCAACTGCCTGCCAGATATCTCCAGAGCCCTCTCACTGACAGCAACTGCCTGCCAGATATCTCTAGAGCCACCTCACTGACAGCAACTGCCTGCCAGATATCTCCCGAGCCACCTCACTGACATCAACTGCCTGCCAGATATCTCCAGAGCCACTCTTACTGACAGCAACTGCCTGCCAGATATCTCCAGAGCCACTCTCACTGACAGCAACTGTCTGCCAGATATCTCCAGAGCCACTCTCACTGACAGCAACTGCCTGCCAGATATCTCCAGAGCCACTCTCACTGACAGCAACTGCCTCCCAGATATCTCCAGAGCCACCCCACTGACAGCAACTGCCTCCCAGATATCTCCAGAGCCACTCTCACTGACAGCAACTGCCTGCCAGATATCTCAAAGCCACTCTACTGACAGCAACTGCCTGCCAGATATCTCAAGAGCCACTCTCACTGACAGTAACTGCCTGCCAGATATCTCCAGAGCCACTCTCACTGACAGCAAC
>WNWK01048978.1:0-13359 GCA_009830355.1 Cherax destructor | reverse complement strand
CAAGTTACACTCCCAGTCAGACTAAAAAACTTTGGTGTCCCCAAGTCATCTCGGGTTCTCTCCTGCTTTCCTGTCTTCATGCCCCCATCCAGGGCTTGTGGCAGCAATTCCCCCTTAAACATCTTAGGGACACGTTGGAATCCATGACCAAAAGTTCGTTGATGGAGCCAGGATCGGGATAACCTAACAGGCTCTAAAACCAGGCCTGCTCCCCAACAACTACAAACAGTGGAGGGGGCTGCCACCTTCAGGGAGTCCCAGAAGTCGAGAAAATAGGAGAACTTCCCCATCATTATATGTTTGTTCCCATAGGCTCAAAACCCCCTTGGCTCAGGGGGAAAAGAGGCATCTAAGTTCCTCAAGGAGCTGGGCAAAAGACTCAACAGGGTAACTAGGGATCCCAGGGCAGCTAATTTTCTGTTCCAGCGACTCAGCGCTGCTGTTCAGAGGTAATGCATGCTGTATTCTGGGCACGCGCACCAGCTCGGAAGAGCTGGATGAGATTTTCGCATTATAATCAGTGACAAAGATGTAACAATATGTACTAGACATGTATCCCCACCTCGTGTACTGTATATGCCATCTTTATATCAACAATGTATCTCTCAAATCTTTTGTACCATATATATATATATATATATATATATATATATATATATATATATATATATATATATATATATATATATATATATATATACATATATATATATATATATAATATATATATATATATATATATATATATATATATATATATATATATATATATATATATATATATATATATATATGTGTGTGTGTGTGTGTGTGTGTGTGTACTCACCTAATTGTGGTTGCAGGGATCGAGACTTAGCTCCTGGCCCCGCCTCTTCACTGACCGCTACTAGGTCCTCTCTCTCCCTGCTTCATGAGCTTTATCATGTGTGTGTGTTAGTTACCATTTTGTCCTAGGCACATGTCGATTAGACACTAGGCCTGTTGTATATATGTGTGTGTAAGGAAACACTTCGAAATGTTTCGGCCCCGCCGGGAATTGAACCCGGGCCCTCCGTGCGTGAAGCGAGAGCTTTAGCCACCATGCCATCGGGGCGTGTGTGTGTGGGTGCAAGACAAGTAACGAGAGAGGGGGAAGGTTGGAAATCTTTAGCACAAGTACTTTCACAATTCTCAGTGCGTCATCAGGAGCTGTGCAATGTTGCAAGGGCAGCAACAGGAGAAATAGAGTAAGTTTTTTTAGAGTATTGTAGCGGAACAGAGGCCAGCGGAATGTCAACCACGCACCGGTCCCCCCACACCCCGTGATGAACTCTAGCTCAAGTCCCCCTCAAAGCCGTCAACATGACTCACGAAATCGTAATGACACGATTGCAAACCATACCACGTCATTTTGATGGCTTTGAGGGGGACTTGAGCTAGAGTTCGTCACGGCCATGCTAGCGGGAGATTCGTCTGTAAAAACTTGCATATGTGGTCACAGTGGTGCCTATACTAACCTTCCTATGGTGTAGAAATATACCTAGTTGGATGAATCTTATTGAAGCTAGCTGGCACAGTGGCTTACGCGACGGTCTTGAGTTTTGAGACTCTCTGACCGCGGGTTCGAACCCCACCCGTGGTATGGTGTGTATGCAATCGTGTCATTACGATTTCGTGAGTCAGAATGAAAGTGTTCGGTCCATCAGTCTGGATAAAAGTACAGCACATGCTGGGAGAAGTGGCTTATATACTGCAGACAGGTGAGGTGAAGCAGGAGGCGGCGGCGTCAGCCAGGAGAAAAATCCACTATTGTTACGTCTAGAAAACAATGTACATCACATCTGTTAGACTCAGCAAAATATTGGGAATTTTTCAGCTCTTGGCTAACCTATAGACATGACTTGCTGACACTAGTGGATTTTTCCACTAGTGCCCATTGCTTCAACTCACTAATAATCAGAATAAAATTAAAAAAGATGCTGTCATTACGCACACCAATCAATCTGCAGCTACACACGTAATAGTATAGACTCAGCTATTACAACTCCCTCTCCAAACTGTGATACTCAGGACAACGGAAACCAGAAGTTGTTTCAAAATTAACCCAAGATAATTATTTACCTTACCAGCACTCACCTTAAATTAACACGGCATTAAAGTCCAACAACAGGGAGTTAGAAAATATAGTATAGTGACTCAGCAGTGGTAGAGCTGATAAATGTTTGGCCAGGCAATGGCTTCTTCAGTCCAATACACAGAAGAACGGTGCAAGACGAGGAGTTTGAGGTAAGAAGTCCCTCAGCCTGGAGTCGATGTGTTCAGTCGGTCAGGATTGATGGACTGAACTAATCGACTCCATCGTCGACTCCATCATCGACTCCATCATCGACTCCATCATCGACTCCATCATCGACTCATCTTCAACCATTCTCTGTATAGGACTGAAGAACCCTCCATGGCAGGAGAAACATTTCCAGAATAAGGACACCCAAATGATGAACAAGTGTCTCATAATCAACTTGTAAATTTTCTAAAACCAGTTCCCTGACCTGACCTTCACACCAGCTCCCTGACCTGACCTCCACACTAACCAGCTCCTGACCTGACCTCCACACCAACCAGCTCCCTGACCTGACCTCCACACCAACCAGCTCCCTGACCTGACCTCCACACCAACCAGCTCCCTGACCTGTTGTTTCACAGTCAGTTGCAATCTTGACCATATGGTAGGTATGTATTTTTATTTAAATAAAGACACATCTGCACAGTTCAAGACATATAGATGAAACGTTCCCTTAATAAATATTTTAGACTGTGCATCTGTCTTTATCTTCGTCGTGTGGGCATCACCACACCTCTCCAGTCATGTATATAAATATATTCCTTTCTGACATCAACCAACACAGCAACCTGCTGACCGTCTACACTGAAACACCTTGACCCACACAACACAGCAACCTGCTGACCGTCTACACTGAAACACCTTGACCCACACAACACAGCAACCTGCTGACCGTCTACACTGAAACACCTTGACCCACACAACACAGCAACCTGCTGACCGTCTACACTGAAACACCTTGACCCACACAACACAGCAACCTGCTGACCGTCTACACTGAAACACCTTGACCCACACAACACAGCAACCTGCTGACCGTCTACACTGAAACACCTTGACCCACACAACACAGCAACCTGCTGACCGTCTACACTGAAACACCTTGACCCACACAACACAGCAACCTGCTGACCGTCTACACTGAAACACCTTGACTTACACAACACAGCAACCTGCTGACCGTCTACACTGAAACACCTTGACCCACACAACACAGCAACCTGCTGACCGTCTACACTGAAACACCTTGACCCACACAACACAGCAACCTGCTGACCGTCTACACTGAAACACCTTGACCCACACAACACAGCAACCTGCTGACCGTCTACACTGAAACACCTTGACCCACACAACACAGCAACCTGCTGACCGTCTACAATGAAACACCTTGACCCACACAACATAGCAACCTGCTGACCGTCTACACTGAAACTCCTTGACCCACACTTCAACACTTGCTTCTTTCATAGAAGCCGGGGCAAACTTGTCACCATTATCACCAGCAACAACTTCCTACACCACTTCGTCTATCCTCACGCTTCTCAATCCCGTTCCCTCAAACTCAGTCCAGAAGAGGAACTTCCAAGCATCTTCACAACACAGAGTTCACATACATCTACGATAACAGACGCTTCGATGAGTAAGACACATATGCAACAGTTGTGTATCTATACTGTAGAAAAGTTTCACCTACGCGGAACCTTCATCAGCCAGACAAAAAGAATAGAATGTAGGCAGTAAAAGTGACGAGGTAAGGATGATGCACTCAGTCCCTGAGTGCATCATCCTGGAGAAATAGTTTGATATGGTCAGTCTCCCAGCCCAGAGAGGGACATCTGTTCCACATGTTTCTTACGCCTCAACTTGTTGGTATTATATATAATTTTCAACATACAACAAAAAGCCATCACACAAGCTTCTGATAAATTAGTGCCCCCTTTTTCCATGTACTGAACTGAAGAAGCCACTGGCAGACGAAACATTTTCCAATTATTTACACCAACTACAAGACCAGCTACTCCTTTTGTCCATCCTATTGTATGAAGCATTTCTTCCTCTGCTACCTTTAATGCTTTCCTGCTCACACACACACACACACACACACACAGTGACAGGTTGTTCCAGAGAGGGAACACAGAAACAAGGGGACACAACTGGAAGCTGAAGACTCAGATGAGTCAAAGGGATGTCAGGAAACATTTCTTCAGCCACAGAGTAGTCAGGAAGTGGAATGGACTAGAGAAAGATATAGTGGAGGCAGGAACCATACATAGTTTTAGGACAAGGTATGATAAAGCTCATGGAGCAGGGAGAGCAGAGACCCAGTAGCAGACAGCGAAGAGGCGGGGCCAGGAGCTGAGTATCGACCCCTGCAACCACAATTAGGTGAGTACAATTAGGTGAGTACACAGGCAGGTATAACAGGGAAGGCACTACAATGGATCAAGGAATACCTGTCGGGAAGACATCAGCGAGTCATGGTACGTGACGAGGTATCAGAGTGGGCGCCTGTGACGAGCGGGGTTCCACAGGGGTGAGTCCTAGGACCGGTGCTGTTTCTGGTGTATGTGAACGACATGATGGGAGGAATAGAGTCAGAAGTGTTCCTGTTTGCAGATGATGTGAAGTTGATGAGAATTCAATCGGACGAGGACCAGGCGGAACTACAAAGGGACCTGGATAGGCTGCAGGCCTGGTCAGGAAACTGGCTCCTAGACTGCAACCCCACCAAGTGCAAAGTCATGAAGATCGGGGAAGGCAAAGGAAGATCGCACACGGAGTACAGTCTAGGGGGAGCCAGAGACTACAAACCTCACTAAAGGCAAAGGATCTTGGGGTGATTATAACACTGGGTACATCTCCTGAGGCGCACATCAACCAAATAACTACTGCAACAAATGGGAGCCAAGCAAACCTAAGAACAGCATTCCGACATCTCAATAAGGAATCGTTCAGGACCCTGTACACCGTGTGTGTTAGGCTTCTATTGGAGTATGCAGCACCAGTTTGGAACCCACACCTAGCCAAGCATGTAAGGATATTAGAGAAAGTGCAGAGGTTTGTAACAAGACTAGTCACAGAGCTAAAAGGCACGTCATAGGAGGAGAGGTTAAGGGAAATCCACATGACGACACTGGAGAACAGGAGAGATAGGGGGGACATGATAACGACATATAAAATACTGAAAAAAATTGACAAGGTGGGCAGAGACAGAATGTTCCAGAGATGGGACACAGCAACAAGGGATCACAATTGGAAGTTGAAGACTCAGATGAATCACAGGGATGTTAGGAAATATTTCTTCAGTCACAGAGTTGTCAGGAAGTGGAATAGTCTGGGAAGTGATTCAGTAGAGGCAGGATCCATACATAGCTTTAAGAAGAGGTATGATAAAGCTCCTGGAGCTGGAAGAGTGACTTAGTAGAGACCAGTGAAGAGGTGAGGCCAGGATCTGTGAATCGACCCCTTCAACCACAACTAGGTGAGTACACACACACACACACACACACACACACACGCACACACTCGACCCCTGCAACCACAATTAGGTGAATTAGGTGAGTACACACACACACACACACACACACACACACACACACAACACTACACAAACTACACACACTACACACACACTACACACACACTACACACACACTACGCACACACTACACACACACACACACTACACACATACACACTACACACTCACACACACTAAATACACATACTCAACTAAACACACAGAAACACACGACACACACACACACACACACACACACACACACACTCAACACAAACACATACAAATAGGTGAGTACACACACACACTTACACATTATTCTTACACACATACTACACACACAGACACACACACACACACACACACACACACAAACACACACACAGAGTACAGGCTAGGTGGACAAAGGCTACAAACCTCGGCAAAGGAGAAAGACCTTGGGGTGAGTATAACGCCAAGCACGTCTCCGGAGGCACACATCAACCAGATAACTGCGGCAGCATATGGGCGACTGGCAAACCTAAGATTAGCGTTCCGTTACCTTAACAAGGAATCGTTCAAGACACTGTACACCGTGTACGTCAGGCCCATACTAGAATATGCAGCACCAGTCTGGAACCCACACCTGGTCAAGCACGTAAAGAAACTAGAGAAAGTGCAAAGGTTTGCGACAAGGTTAGTTCCACAACTCAGGGGTCTGTCTATGAAGAAAGGTTGAGGGAAATAGGACTAACAGGGTCAGAGGAGACATGATAACGACATACAAAATACTGCGGGGAATTGACAAGGTAGACAGGGACAGGATGTTCCAGAGAGGGAACACAGAAACAAGGGGACGCAACTGGAAGGTGAAGACTCAGATGAGTCAAAGGGATGTTAGGAAGCATTTCTTCAGCCACAGAGTAGTCAGGAAGTGGAATAGTCTAGAGAAAGATATAGTGGAGGCAGGAATCATACATAGTTTTAAAACAAGGTATGATAAAGCTCATGGAACAGGGAGAACAGAACCCAGTAGCGGACAGCGAAGAGGCGTGGCCAGGAGCTGAGTCTCGACCCCTGCAACCACAATTAGGTGAGTTAGGTGAGTACACACACACACGACGGAAGGAAGGAATAGACACCGAAGTGTCCCTGTTTGCAGATGATGTGAAGTTGATGAGAAGAATTCAATCGGACGAGGACCAGGCAGAACTACAGAGGGATCTGGACAGGATGCAAGCCTGGTCCAGCTATTGGCTCCTGGAGTTCAACCCCACCAAATGCAAAGTCATGAAGATTGGGGAAACGCAAAGAAGACCGCAGACGGAGTACAGTCTAGGGGGCCAGAGACTACAAACCTCACTCAAGGAAAAAGATCTTGGGGTGAGTATAACACCAGGCACATCTCCTGAGGCGCACATCAACCAAATAACTGCTGCAGCATACGGGCGCCTAGCAAACCTAAGAACAGCATTCCGACATCTTAATAAAGAATCGTTCAGGACCCTGTACACTGTGTACGTTAGGCCCATACTGGAGTATGCAGCACCAGTTTGGAACCCACATTTAGCCAAGCACGTAAAGAAACTAGAGAAAGTGCAAAGGTTTGCAACAAGACTAGTCTCCTACGAGGAGAGGTTAAGGGAAATCGACCTGATGACACTGGAGGACAGGAAAGACAGTGGGGACATGATAAAGACATAAAATACTGAGAGGAATTGACAAGGTGGACAGGGACAGAATGTTCCAGAGATGGGACACAGCAACAAGGGGTCACAGTTGGAAGTTGAAGACTCAGATGAATCACAGGGATGTTAGGAAATATTGGTCGGGAAGTGGAATAGTTTGGGAAGCGATGTAGTGGAGGCAGGTTCCATACATAGCTTTAAGAAGAGGTATGATAAAGCTCATGGCGCAGGGAGAGTGACCCAGTAGCGGCCAGTGAAGAGGCGGGGCCAAGAGCTATGACTCGACCCCTGCAACAACAACTAGGTGAGTACACACACACACACACACACACACACACACACACACACACACATACACACACACACATACACACACACACATACACACACACACATATATATATATATATATATATATATATATATATATATATATATATATATATATATATATATATATATATATAGATATGCAAAAAGATCACAGTAAACAGGTGATATCAAAATATGCAAGACAACCACTATGAAAAATAGAGGAATTCCAAGCGATTTCGTGACTACTCACATTATCAAGGAACTATAAAAGGAAACATGACAAGCAGGCTTATAAAGGGGCAAAATACACCTTGACTGTGAGGTGTAGTCTTGCCCCTTTATAAGCCTTCTTGTCATGCTTCATTTTATAGTTCCTTGAAATGTGAGTAGTCACGAAAGCGCTTGGAATTCCTCTATTTTTTCATAGTGGTTGTCTTGCATATTTTGATATATATATATGAAAAGAATGGAGGAGAGAATAAGTGATCTTGATGCCCATGATGCCCTGTATCTCCTCACAAGGTGTCTTACTATGCCAAGACTCACTTAGTTCTTGAGGTGCGCACCCTCTTTTGAAAACCCAACACTTGACGAGTATGACGCACACCTGAGATCAACCTTCAAGAAGGCACTGAATCTGTCACTAGAGGATCACCAATGGGAGCAGGCAACCCTCCCAGTGCGACTGGGAGGTATAGGGGTGCGCAAAGCAAGGCAGGTAGCGTTACCTGCATTTCTGTCATCGTGTTTGGCTTCCAGTGGATTAGTCAAGAGGATTGTCCCTGAACGTTTGAGAGGTGTGGTGGGAGCTCAAGACCCCAAGTTCATTGAAGAAGCAGTGCAGTGGGACATCCTGGCAGACTCCTCCAGTAGACCAGCTCCTCCCAAAGAGCACAAACAGTCCCACTGGGACAAACCGATCATGGAAAAATTTCCAACACAATGCTCACCAACGCTTCAGGAAAGGACAAAGCTCGTCTCCTAGCGGTGAAGGCACCACACTCAGGAGATTTCCTTCTTGCTGTTCCCAATTCCTCTCTGGGGACTCGACTCGACCCACAGGCCATTCGGATTGGTGTTGCTCTTCGCCTAGCCGCCCCCATACTCACCGAACATAGGTGTATTTGCGGCAGGGCGACGGCTGACCAATTCGGACTTCATGGTCTAGTGTGTCACACATCAGAAGGAAGTATGCTAGACATGAGGAGGTCAATGACATCATAAAGAGAAGCCTCGCCACAGCCCGTTGCCCAGCTCAACGGGAACTCCAAGTGCAGAGGTCTGATGGAAGTCAAAAGCGTCCTGATGGAGCCACCATGCTACCCTGGAAGGATGGTAAGCAGATTGCTTGGGACTACACCTGTGCTGCCACATTGGCAGACACCTACCTGCCACACTCCTTAGCCGAAGGGGTGGAGCTGCCAGCCACAGGGAGACCCAGAAGACCCGCAAATATGAAGACCTTCCCTCTTGCTATAACTTCATCCCAATAGGGTCGGAGACCCATGGAGCATGGGGCAAGTGTGCTCTAAAGTTTCTCAAGGAGCTGGGTGGAAAACTCATCATAGAAACCAAGGACCACAGGGCGACCAGCTTCCTCTTTCAGAGACTCAGTGTTGCGATCCAGAGGGGAAATGCCTGCAGTATTCTGGGCACGCGGCCCACTGCCGGGAGTTGGACGAAGTATTTGACATGTAGCTCTGAGTTGTTATCTATGTTGTTTTACTCCCCATTGTATTTTGTATTTTGTCTTGAAATAAAGTTTGTATAAAAAAAAAAAGATGGGGTGGTAGGGGAAGTGGAATATTCAAATGGCTTCAGAAAGAAATCTAAATATTCTTCCTTGAAGTCTTTTTATCCACTTCTCCGAGGCAATGGGTCCCACAATTGACACCAGAGGTGGACCCCATCCTATATATATATATATATATATATATATATATATATATATATATATATATATATATATATATATATATATATATATATATATATATATATATATATATATATATATATACAAAAGATCACAGTAATCAGGTGATATCAAAATATGCAAAACAACCACTATGAAAAAATAGAGGAATTCCAAGCGCTTTCGTGACTACTCACATTATCAAGGAACTATAAAAGGAAACATGACAAGAGGACTTATATAAGGGGCAAGACTACACCTCACAGTCACATCACACTAACAAAGACTACACCTCACAGTAGCGTAACATCGCACGACTCTGTGAAGAGGAAAAACAAGAAAGGACCTGAAACTCTTCCCAAGAATTAAGATTAGTCCAATTTATCATTAAATTCTTCCCAAATTTTATTAATTATAAAAGAATCCAATTTATATAAACCAAAAGAAATATTCATATTATTTTCAAAACTGCTTTTAATGAAACATGATTCTATTATATTCCTCTCAACCATGGACTTGCTTGATACAACCTTCTCAGCATTTTGAAAATCAATTGGATGGTTAAAGTCTCTCACATGAATAAATAGAGCATTAGAATCTTGTCCAGTTCTAATGCTATATTTATGTTGTTTTAATCTTAGTTCAAGACTTTTACCAGTTTGACCATAATAAACTTTATCGCATATTTTACAGGGAATCTTATAGACACATCCGTCAGCATTTTGGGGGAATTTTTATCAAAAGTCTTTTTACTGTATCAAGATTTTTAAATACAACTTTGATATTAAAATTCTTAAGAAAGGAAGGCATATCAACCAAGTTTTCATGGTAAGGGAGAACCAACATATTTTTGGTTGAATAAGGTTGGTTGTCCCTTTTGGGATTGTAAAAAGTATTCCTAGCTATTTTAAAAGATTTATCAATTATGTTTCTAGGGTATTTTAAATCATTAGCTATTTCATAAATTTTAGAGATTTCTTCATCTATGAACTCTGGACTACAAATACGTAAAGCTCTCAAAAACATTGAAGAAAAAACCGACACTTTAACTCTATATTGATGTGAAGAGTAATAGTGTACATAGGAACAATTATTTAAAGGTTTTCTGTAAATTTTAAATTTAAAATCAATGTTACCCTTAATAATAAAAACATCTAGGAAGGGCAATGAGTTATTTACTTCGAATTCAACAGTAAAATTTATAGAATGAGCTAAGCTATTTAATTTAACAAGGAAATGGTTTATGTCTACATTCTTAGGCATAAGGCACAAAATATCATCAACATATCTATACCACTTAGCTCTATTGGGAAGGATAGTGTTAAGCAATCTTGTTTCGAAAATTCCATATATAAGTTACTAAGAACAGGTGAAAGAGGATTGCCCATTGCCATACCAAACTTCTGTGTGTAAAACTCATCATTAAATACAAATTTTGCATCAACAATACAAAGTTTAATAAGTTTAATGATAGTAGGAACTGGCAATGGTAAATCATAATTAACCAGTTCTTCAGATAGAAAACTTAGTAAATCATCAACTGGAACTTTTGTAAACAAGGAGGTAACATCAAAACTAACCATATTGAAATCATTTAAATCAGTCAAGGTGCTTAATTTATCAACTAAATCTAAGTTGTTTTTAACATTAAAATTAGAAATTTTTCCAACAATTGGGCTCAAAATATCAACAAGCCATTTAGAAAGTTTATAAGAAACTGAACCTATAGAGCTAATAATTGGTCTAACAGGATTACCAGGTTTGTGTGTTTTTATTAATCCATACATATAAGGTAAAGATGAATTAGTGGATGTAAATTTTTTAATTAATTCATCTTTGCCCTTCAATAGATGTTTTATTGTTTTATTGAAATTGCTGTTAACAGTTTCTAAGGGATTCTTTCTAAGTTTAGAATAGGTTTCAAAATCATCTAGGAGGTTATTCATTTTATCTTGGTAATCGGTTTCTTTCATAATTACAATTGCATTTATTTTATCTGCTTTAGTAAGACGCAAATTTTTATTATTCAAAAGTGAATCATAAGACTTAAAAAATCTTTGAGGGCAATTGGGAATATTTTGTTTTAACATTGAGCTATATACCATCCCCTTACTAATATTAATTTCATCAGTGGATAAATCAGAGGATTTTCTAAATTACAAAAGGCTTTTGCAATTTCAACATTATTAAGTTTTTGAAGTTGCAAAACTTAAACCGAAACCAAGAGCAGCAGTTGTATTTTTATCTAATATTTCATCTGATAAGTTAATTACAAAATTGTTATTAGCGTGCTTTGTCCAATCACTATTTTCAATTAAATTATTTAATTTTCTTTGTAGTTTGTTTTTGAGATTATTACAAATTCTTCTGAGTTTATTATAGCAATGATCCAACATACTATGTTGCCATTCTGATGGAATAGCTTGATAAAAGGAGTATTTTTGTTTCTCAATATTTTGAAGGCTTCTTTCTCCTGTATTTTAGTAATTTCAATATGTTTCTGATATCTAGTTCCTTGATAATGTGAGTAGTCACGAAGCGCTTGGAATTCCTCTATTTTTTCATAGTGGTTGTCTTGCATATATATATATATATATATATATATATATATATATATATATATATATATATATATATATATATACTACACACAAACTTACACTCACATATACACTACATTCACATACATACAAACACTACACCCCACATACAAAAACTACATAAACACACATACACATGGTAGGACAAAGAAGCAAGGGTACTGGGGATGGCTGGGCTGAAAAGGAATCACTGGCAGAAAGGATCAAGAGCAAAATGGAACAGGATTAGGATAAATGGCTAAGTTAGTTTTCCAATACAATGGTCGAGAAAATGTCTATAGAGAGCAAGAAGTGGGAGTTACGAGCTGTTGCTGCTGAGGCAAGGATGCAGAGGCTGGAGGGGTAACTAGAAGTTCTGAAGCAGAATATGGAGGGGAGGACCAATATGAGCAAGAAACAGGGAGGAGGAGCAACAGAGGACAGTGAGGGGATAGAAGGAGGGGAAAGAGCAAAGAAATACCTCATGAAAATGATACCAGGCCACTGCAAAGTCTGGGAGGTGATAAGGGAGACATTCTAGGAGATACTTAAATTAGATCCAGATATACTGAGGGGAAAAAAATGGGATGAGGAAATGGAGAGGACAATTATTATTCATGGGCTTCCTGAGGCAGAAGGGGAGACATATGATCAAAGAAGACAGAGGGAGATTAGAGTAATCGAGAGCATCGTCACGATAACAGGAGAGGACACGACTCAACTGACAAATTTTCCTAGACTTGGTTGGTTCTTAAGGGAAAAGAACCGCCCAATCAAATTGACATTGAAATCAGAAATGACACAAAAACAAAATCTGCAGTGGAAGCCACTGTTAAAGAGGTTCACAAAAATACCAGCAAGTGTACCTCGACCACGACACAACACATAAAGGGAACAACTGGGAGAGAGGGAAAGAATGCGCTAGAGGCATGAGGGTGAGACAGTGAAGACACACGCAGACAGGGCAGCACATCTTCGCAGGGAACAGCAAACACAATCGCTCACAGACCTACCCATGACTCGATTCGTTCCCTGCAACCATAATTAGGTGAGTACTACATCCCCTCAACCCTACCACCCAACACCAACCAAACACAATAACAAGAGCCAAGCTGCACTCCACATTCACAGTCCCCGCCCCTCCCAGTACTAATACTGCTACACCAGCAGACTACCATAATATTGAGGCCTTCCTACCACACCCACAACCAGCACCAATCCCTCCCACCTCCCAGAATACAGTCCTAGAAAGGAGGCTG
>WNWK01048977.1:0-13359 GCA_009830355.1 Cherax destructor | reverse complement strand
CCCCCAGGATCCTGGAGACCCTGTCCCTCTCTGTGAGCATTGTCGGTTCCAGATCTGTTCGCCACATTCTGTTAGACTGTCCACTTTATCAACGAGCATGCAGAATTTACCTCCAACATCGTCTTCACTCTGCTGCCCTTACTTTCCCTTTCCCCTTTTTGTTGATGGGCCCTTCTTCTTCTGACTCTCATTGACTTTTTGACAGCAGCTCATTTACTACACAAACTCTGACGTTTTTGATTTTATTCCCCCCTCAGCCCCTTATCTCAATCTCTTACTCCCTCTGTCCCGCACTATCCACTTCCCCCGCACCATCCCCCCCTAATCACCCCTCTCCCTCTTACTACCCATTATCTCTGCATCCTACCCTGCCATGCTGCGCTGTATGACCTTGTGGTTTAGCCTTTTTTGATTTAATACAGTAGCCCCCGCAATGGAACATTCTTCATTCCAGAATGCTGTTCGTTCTGTTACCAAACGAATTTTTTCGCATAAGGAATAATGTAAATTAGATTAGCCCTTTCAGCCCCCAAAAAAACATTTAGAAAGCATTTACAATAAAAAACTTACATTAAAGGGGAGTTTGGAGTGTTCGAATAGCGAGGGTCCACTGTAATTAGGGCCCCTTTCATTTTGTGACTCCAAATAAGCCACCATGGCCCCAAAGAAAGCTCCTAGTGCCAGTCCTTTGAAGGAAAGGGGGAACAATAAAATTAAAGAAAAAATGTAGCAAAGTATAAAAGTGGAGTCGATAAAGGGGAGCGCCAGCGATAAAGAGTATTAACAGTGTAGAAATAAGTTTATTATGAACGAACAATGACAACACGAAACTTAACTTACATTGTTGTTTGAAGAAAAAAGGGGGAACCGAGACCAACGCCACCCCCGCTACCATTTCCTCCAAGCACAGGGGAAACCCCCGGGAAAATGTGATTAATCGTTCCAGAGGGTTTAAAAACCCAAAATAATGTAACCGAATATTTTCCACATAAGAAAAAAGGAAATTCAATTAACCGCCCCACACAAAAGTATTAAAATACATATTGTTTACAAAAAACTTACACAGCATGTAGTATATAAAATTACAACTAATACATACAACAGTGTATTAACATCCACTTACCTTTATTGAAGAATTGTTGATGTGGGGAAGATGGAAGGAGGAGGAAGGAAGGAGAGTATGCTAGTTTTTGGAAGGGGGAATCCTTCCTTAACACTGCAGGACCAAATTCTTTTTTGGGGTTACTCCTTTTCTTTTAACCCTTTGGGGGGTTTTGGTCATATAGTCGGCTTATGCGCTGGGGTTTTTACATCAAGTTTCATAAATTTGCGCCTTAGATCAAGGGGGAGAGAGCTGGTAGGCCTGCATGTGATAGAAGGGTCTATTTGGGAAGTGTGTGTAGGGAAAAAAACATTGCACTGTGGGAGTGGTTTTAGTGCACCTTTCCGCCATGCAGAAAGGAATACCCCCCCGCAGTGGAGTGGTAGGAAAGGCAGTGGGGGGGGGTGGGGGGGACAGTGGGGTTGGGGAAGACAGTGGGGTGGGTGGGGAAGACAGTGGGGGAAGGCTGGCTGACTGGCTGGCTACTGACTGCCTGGCTGGCTGTCTGGCTGGCAGGCAGGCAGGCAGGCAGGCAGGCAGGGCAGGCGGCAGGCAGGCAGGCAGGCAGGCAGGCAGGCAGGCAGGCAGGCAGGCAGGCAGGCAGGCTGGTTGGCTGGCCAGCTGGCTGACCAGCTGGTTGACCAGCTGGCGGGACCAGCTGGCTAGCTAGCTAGTTTGCTCTGTCACATAGGTACACATAAATACATAGTGTAAAATAACCTAGGATAACCCAAAATCCAGACTGGCTCTGACAGAGACAGAAAGAGAGACAAGAGGCAGATAAAACAGTGAAAACAAATAAAGGGAAGGCAGTGTACCCTCATTTGTCAAATGTCATCACTCTCATTAGTTTGGAGCTGTCAGCCACCCAAACCCCAGCCAATTGGCTGGCCTCCTCCACCCGGCTGTTCACCCAAGGACCCCGGCTGGTCACCCCCAACCAGCCAGTCAGCTGGTAATCTACCCAAACCAAACCGGTTGGTCAGCTAGCCAGCCAACTGGTAAACTACCCAAACCAGCCAGCCAACTGGTCAGCAAACCAGCCAGCCAACCAGCCTTCTAGCTGGTCAGCCACCCAAACCAGCCTGCTAGCTGGCCCAGCCAGAAAACCAGCCTGCTAGCTGGTAAAGGGGCAAGCCAGCCAGCCAGCCAGTCAGCCACCCGGGTTTTGTAGATACAAGGAGTGATATATACAAAATATGGTTTATATTGGTCTCACAGGACATAAAAGTTACTTGACAAAATAAAATTTTAAAAAAAAAAAAAAAAAAGTAAAAAAAAAATAAACTATTCCCGGGTGACAGGCAGTCGGTGATGTTGCCTAAGATGTTAAATTTTTTGGTCAACTTCAATCCCTCTATATCTCCGAAAAGTATTGATGGAAAAATGTATTTTTAGCCTACGGGTTTAAAAAAAAACTATCTTTTTCTAAGAAAAAATATATATATTTTTAAATTCTTTGACCCTGAGAAGGGAGTTTCGGAGAGGGCCTTTTGGCCCCCCAAAGGGTTAAACTGATAGATTATGAGGTTTTGGGGTGTTTGGGGGGAAATAGTCAGGCTGTAGTATTAGGGTTGGAAACACCCAGATATTACCGGGATACCTCAGAAAAAAAGGGCTAGTAAAGGCAAAGAAATTGATCAACAAGCAAAAAGATAGTAGAGGGGGTGCCCAGCTCCTTAAGGTTTACTATACAAATAGTAGGAGCCCAAAGAAATAAGATAGATGAGCTAAGATTACTTCAAGTGCAGGTAATATAGATATTATTGCTATAACAGAGACCTGGTTCAACCTGAAAGATAAAAAATCCCTTTCCCGGGTGCAACATTCAGAGTTCAAACTATTCCACACTGATAGGGTCAACGGAAGGGTGGTGGAGCAGCGATGTATGTCGGAGATAATTTAAATTGATGTGTTGGACCACGATATAAGATTGAAACATCGGATACAGAATCTGTTTGGCTACAGTTTCTCGATGGTCAAAAAAATTTTTTTTTGGGGTGTGATTTACAGGCCCCCAGCCTGGGTGGGGAAGGGAGTAAACTGCTATGGGACGAAATTCATAAGGGGGGTCTAGATATGAAAATGTTGTGTTAAAAGGGGGAAATTTTTAAATTTAGACAAATTGATTGGAACAATGTGATAAATAATCTTGAGTCTAGTGACTTTCTTGATACGGTTCAGGATTGTTTTAAAACAGTTTGTGACAGAAAAATAGAGGTAGCAACTTGCGGTTTTGGGTTTTTGCCAACAAAGAATCACTAATTAATAATCTTTAAGGGGGGTTTAAGAGCTTGGGAAAGCGATACAAAACATTTGTTTCAATATATCATGGAATTACCCAGGTAACTGCAATCAAGTCTCTGTTCCCGACTTTTTGGCCCTTGGAAAATTCATGGGGCTGAAAATTACCTAGGTGGGGTAAAATTTGGGGTGACCTGACTATGGGTCAGGTAGGTGGTTTTTGGGTTTTTAATATGACTTTTCCAGAGCATAGTTCTAGCTGTCCAGACAACTTTTTTTCTGAGCAGGGAAATTAGATCTAACAAAAATGATCCCAAATGGATGAACAATAGATTAAAACATCTCATTGGTCAAAAAAAGGCATATAAAGGGGTATCAAAAGGGGATGGACATATAAGTTTTTTTCAAAAAGGAAAAAAAAAAAAAGGGGAAAAAAAAAAACAAAAAGGGATTATGGGCTAAGGTGCAAGGGGTTAAGACCCCAAAAGGGGTTTTTTCAGGTATACAGAAATAAGATTAGGGGCAAAAAAAGGCCCACTTAAGAGTAACTCATTACAGATCACAAACAGTGATAAGGATGTGTGTGAAATTTTCAATACTTCCTTACTTACTTTTTTCTCAGGAAGATACTAGCAGAACTCCCGAAATAATAAATTATTAGAACAAAGGGAAAATAATAGACTATGCTTTTGATTGGGGTAACTAGTGACATTGTCCTCAGACAGAGAAAATTATAACCTAACAAATCCTCAGGCCCTGATGAACTGTTTGCAAGAGTTTTAAGGGAATGTAAAGATTAACAGCAAACCTTTGGAAAATTTTTTTAATATATCCCCAAAAATGGCATAGCCCCAGACAAGGGGAAAAAAGGGGAAATGTAATACCTATTTATAAGGCAGGTGACAGGCCCCTTACCTTCGAATTATAGACCAATAAGACTTACCCCCATAGTTGGTAAATTTATGGAATCAATAATTGCCGGGCAATTGTAGAGATCTTGAAAGGTAAATTGATTAATAAAATCTCATCACGGTTTTACTAAGGGGCGTTCCTGCCCAACAATTCTAATTTTTTTTCACTAAGGTGTTTGAGGAGGTAGATCATGGAAATGAATATGATATTGTGTATATGAACTTAGTAAGGCTTTCGATAGAGTTCCACATCAGAGGCTATTGGGGAAACTTAAGGCACACGGAAGAAAATTTTTTTTCCTGGGTAGAGGCATAGTTGACAAATAGGCGGCAGTTTGCATAAATGGGGAGAAATCAGAATGGGGGCCATCTAAAGCAGTGTCCCACGGGGGGTTTTTTTTGGGGGCCCCCTTGTTGTTCACTTTACATAAACGACATATAATAAAAAACGCTAAACCACAGGGGTTATACAGCGAAGCTGGGGCAGGATGGGGGGAGAATGGGTTGTAAGAGGGAGGGGGATGGTTAGTAGGGGGGGGGAGTGCAGAAGGGTAGTGGATAGAGCAGGGATAGAGGGTAGCAAGAGATTGAGGTAGAAGGGACTGAAAAAGAGTGCTAGAGGCAAAATCTTCAGAGTTTGTGTAGTAAGTTAGTGTTATGGGGCTATAGGCCCCAAACATGTATTGATGTATTAAGTAACATGAATACCTAATTATATTGAATTAATCAGAATTACTGCTTAAATGTCAAAAAGGTCAGGCCACTCTTTTGGACTGGTAGCTGAGTTAAATCTGATTTTCTCAATAAAATAAGTTATAAATATACACATTAAAATAAGTATTTTATAAAGTTACAAGTCTCATTGTAAATAAATAAGATGTATTGTGGGTGCATATAGATTGTGAAAAGGGACAGTCTTGTGTTTTCATTGTTTTGTTTTTTGGGGGTGGGAGGGGGCTTAGAGACCCCCCCTTCCCTTTCCCCCTCTCTTCCCAAGATGGCTGTAAAAAGGGAGAACTGGTGGTGGAGACTGGGCTTTGTTTATGTTTCTGGGAAGAATGGTGTGCCAGAAGGGAGATATGTGTTAAATTGAAGCAGCCAGCATAACCTATGAGTTATAGTTTTCAAGACACTGAGGGGAGGAGTGATGTTGAGAAAATGGGTATTAATGTGGAGGGGGACCATGTCATGTGGTTTTTGGGGGTGCTAGTAACATGTGACCACTATGGGTCATGGTATGAAAAGATCTGACTATTCTATATATATATATATTTATATATATATATATATATATATATATATATATATATATATATATATATATATATATATATATATATATATATATATAATATATATATATATATATATAGTGTATCTCTGAATATAAAGCTATTTTGCTAATGGTGGTTTAAATAACTCAGTAGGGAAAATTTGTGGTTTTCAGATAGAGCAGAGAATCATGAGTGTATCACTTTCACAATAAGCCCCTTTTAAATAAAGTTAACCCCACACTAGTACATGTAGGGGGAACCTTGATGATAAAAGTAAGGGAAAATAACATAACATGGGGGCTTGACCGGGAAGTTATTTGACTGTTAAAAAAACTCAAAACATTCTTTGAAATATATGTACTGGTATGGGGTAACAACAGTTCATGTTTCTGGTAGAAAAATTTTCCAAAAGGGGGTGTCAGTGGAAGTGTTGTTTTCAAAAATAATTCATCCCCGTAAACATGCCTGTTGACAGTGACCATGGTAATCACCTACCCAGGTGATAAGGAAACGATGATGAGACTTAAGCTAGCTGAGCTAGAGGCTGGGAAAAATTTAAAAGAAGCTAAGGAGAGAGTAAGTCAAAAGGGTTTGGAGGGTTCCCGAACAAGAGCCTGAAGTACTTTAACATAACTAAAGCTGCACATTTTTTCCCTAAGTTTACAGAGTGACCCAGACGAATTTTTCCACACTGGGAAAACTGCTTTTGGGGAAAAGGGTGGCACAAACAGCAATGGGTTACCCCCCAGTTTGCATGCAGCTTGTAGGTAAGGTTTCCCCCGGGGTAGAGACTCCCGGAAAGGGGGAAATTTTCTGATTATGATAAAATAAAGGAGGTAGTATCGCTTGCAAAAAATGATACCTGAGAAATATAGGCAAAAAATTCAGAAGTCAAAAAAATTTTAGGATGGGCAGACCTTAACTGAGTTTGGGAATGAGAAACTGTTCCCCCCTTTAAAAAAGTGTTTGTTGAAAGGAGGAACAGGGACTTTGACAAATTAGTAGATCTAATTGTTCATGAGGAATTGTACAATGCAATCCCTGTTGACCTTAGAGAATATTTGGAGAACAAAAAACCCCGAAAAAATTTTTCAGCAGCACTGGATCTGGGTGACAGATTCTTAGCTTGTAAGAAATTTGTTAAGTAAAAACAATCGTGCTCCTTCGAAAAATTTCCGTTTTTTTTAAACCTTATTCCAAAACCTATGGTCATAAAATGTGGGACAAGAATTTCAGGGGCAAATGAAGGTTGAGGCACCCTCTCAAATAGAAGGGAAAGGTAAGTAAGTCAGCTGGAGCTAAAATTTTTCCTAGACCATCAAAAAAAGTTTCAGTTCCTAGAGCACACAGTACGTCCTACACCAAATTAAAAAAATACCTTTAAGAATTATATCTGTTATTACTGTAACAAAACGGGGTGCATACAAAAGTTTTGTTTTTTTAAAAAACAAGATCAGAAAGGGGGGAACCATCCCGGGGCCCCAACAGCAGACACACACCCCGGCAAGGTGAGGAGGAACCCGGATCGGGCCCCCCGGATGCATGAACGTATAAAGGTGGTAGTTGAAGGAAAGACAAAGTGAATGTAGACGAAGAAAAGGGAAAATAAAAGGGCACAGACAAATAAAAGTGCCTACTAATATCTGTGACAATCCTATACTGGAAGGATTAAGGTCATGGACAAACTTGCAATGCAATGTGCATCAACGATGGACAAGGAGGAAAAATTTCTTTTAATAGAGGCTCTAAGGGAAGAAAAAAAATCCCCCCAAGGCATAAACACAACCCCGGGTAAAATGGGATTAAGGCTGGAAAGAGTAGCGGGAAAGGGCCCCGTTGAATATATCTGGTCCCCAAAATTTTTTCCCAATAAAATTAGGGCTGAATGTAGGCAGAGGAGAGTGCTAAGATCAGCCTCCCATAAAAAAGATGGTGGGGGTTTTTTGGGAGGTTCAGCCAGCTATGACAAGTTGCCTTCAGAGAGGAAATGTGAGATTTCAGGACAATCGACAGTCAAACAGGAGGCCGAGAAACCTGTTGTATCACGTTCTGGGGAAGGGTTGCTATATCGACACCAGCAACCTAAAGAACAGGACCGGGTCAGGGAAATTTACCCTCAATTCCCTTTCTTCCAGACTGCACTCTTGAGGAAGCTGATGTGACCGTAGAAATTTAATCTGCCAGCAAGTGCATTTAGCATCACCTATGGCACAGCGAGCAATTCTCTTTCTGCTTAAAATCAAGGGTTTCTCTGTGGTTCTGTTTACCGATATCTCCTCCACAGTGCGTTTCCGTAACTGCCGGAGACAAGCGGGAGACCACAAGGGGCACGCACTTCTGAGAATGCTTGCCCGAGGTTTGGGGATGAATGTAAAGGGCTGATGTGAAGAGGGAGAAAAAAGGGATGAAAACCTCATAAAGGAGGACGGGAAGGAACCTCATAAAAAAAGAAGTTTGGGGAAAAGGGCCCTTTTCCCCGTCAAATTCCAGGTGGGCTGGGAGGGGGAGAAAGGGAAGGGGCCAAGGATGTTGGGAAATGATCGCTATCATTAAGCCCGGGAGGGAGCCCAGGTGAAGTCGGGGACAGTTGATGAAAGCAGATGGAAAGATCGATGCAGGAAAAAAATTTGGGGGATCAAAATGGGTGGGGTGCGTTTTAAAAAACTCGGGGGGAGGAAAGAAAAAATGTCTCCAATAAGCCCCGGGAGTCCAGGGACCCCCCAAAAAAAAAATTGTGTGTTTTAAATTGCCAAGTAATAAAAGGGGGTGGCGGCAAGGAAGAAACCAGAAAAGAAACATCTGGGATAGACAATGCTCCAAGGGAAGAGAATAGAGAACAGAGTGTATCCACTTATTCAAGTGGATACGGGCTGCGGTGTAATGTAAAAAAGAATGAACATAGAGCTGATGGTATGGAACCCCCAGTGTGTATAAGAAGAGCACTTTCGTTAAAGGTTCCATCAGAAAAGAATCCGATAAATATAACAAATCATAGCCTAAAAAAAGGGCTGGATAACAGAGGATTGCAATTTGGTTCTTAAACAGAAACCAACAGGGGAAAACTGGGAGAGCACCTAAAAGGCTCACCCGGTTCCCTGAGGCCTCGGATATTCACTGCAAATAAGCCATGATTTATAGAGAAAAGATAGAAGTCGAAGTTAGAGGTATCTATGGACTAGGTTTAAAAAAAGTCCATGTGTGGAGGCGGGGAAAGTTTGTAATCAGAAAGGAGTGGGACGCTGTGAAGGAAGGGGGGGTGAGACGGACAAGAGAGAGGAGAACGAAGGTGGAGTGGTGTCCATCAACGTTCCACAATCTGCAATAAGTTCTGGGATAGCTTCCAGATTTTCAGAAGACAAAAGATGCAGAATGTGGGATTACATTAGAAATGGAAGGAGAGTGAGCACCATCGAGAGACTATAGACTGTACTAAAGTAGAGTGCGAGGAGATGGAAGAGAAACTGTCGAAGGGGTTTGGGAGGACAGGAGTGGAAGTGGCCTCAGGAGGGACAGTCAGGGAATTAACTTGAGAGGGGACAGGGGATGAAGATATTGAACGGGAGGAGGTTGAACCTCCACACAGTTACAGAACTATTCAGAGACGAAGAACCCGACAATAGGTTTTTGCCGGGCGTATGAGAAAGAAGGGGGCACTGAGGTTTAGTAAGGATGAGGATGTGTGACTCAGAACTGTCCCGTGAGAGGGAAAGGGGTTTGGACATTTGGGGATGCCGGGTAGGGACCTTGGAGCCAAGAACATAAAAAGGGTTCAAGACAGGGGTGACTGAGGATGTAACCACAGAGGAAGCGGAAGTGGGCCCCAAAAGGGGGGGGCGACGTTTAAAAAGGAGAATAGGAAATAGGGGAAAGTCCCTTGAAGGGTAGATGAGAGAGGCCCCCAACCCTTAGAAGCCTTCGCTTTTTTGAACAACGGTTTCCTGCTCATTCAGGTAAACCGGGGCGATGATGGATGTCCTCATAAATTAAAAGGCAAGAGGAAAAATGGTTCAAGGATAACATCCCTTATTGGCTGGGAGGACAAAAGTGTCAACCTTAAGGATAGGGAGTTCTAGGGCTCAAGCTGCCCCCAAAAAATTTATCACCCTGTCTGGAAATTCTGTTGGACAATGGTGTGGGGTAAAATAAGTACCACTACAAGAATTAAGAAATGATCTTGTCAATAGTTTTTAAAAATAGTATCTATAGTCGTAAAAAAGAAAGACCCCCGAGCTTGGCCACATTCTGGACCATGATGATGCGAGTGCCCCTCTTGAGAGCATAAAATGAGATATCTTTACCTACATGGCATAGGAGAGTTTCCCCCAAAACCAGTCAGAAAGATAGGTAGTTAAATTAGTCGGTTTTAGATTTAAAAAAATTTTTCCTTTGAGTAGTGTAAAAAAAAAGCTTTTAAAGGGGGGGTGTGTGATTTCTGGTCATTTCTGAGATGAACGAGAAGGAAGTGTGGGGAAACGTCATGTAAGGGTTTTGGGGCTTTTGGGGTGTCGGCCCGGGGGGGGGGCCGATGGGTGACGGGCAAAAACGATCCAAAGATCCCCAAAAACCCAAAAAAACCAGAATCAAGGTCAAAAGAAGAGCGGGGGCGGATATGTAAAAGGGGGCCCGGGCAAAACCCCTGTACCTGAAGCAGGTGATGAACTGGCACCAGCAAGGGTACAGGGGTTTTAAAAAGGGTTGCCCAAAAAGGGTTTTTCCCCTTAACGAGGTTTTTTCAGAACTAGGTGCGGTATAAAGGGGGGCCCTTTGGGGGTAGGTTCCCGATTAGGGCACCAGGGGTTAGGTTATTTTTCTTTTCTTTTTTTAAAAAAAAAAAATAAAAAAAAAAATAAAAAAAATAAAAAAGGGGGTGAACGTGGGGGAATAGCTCCTAGGAGGAATAAAAGGGGGGATAAATTCCCTCCCCCCCAAAAAAGACCTCAAACACCGCAAGTAGTGCAGATGCTGCAGGGAAACCCCCCCGGGATACCCTACCCTTCATGCCAGAAAACCCCGCAATCCGGGGGGGGATCCCCACATCTACCAAGCCACCTTGGCGGACAAAAGAGGGGGGGGCCCCAATATCCACCACAAAGCTTTCCCCTTTTGGGCCCCCCCCCCCCGGGAACCAAAAGGGGGCTTCCAGAGATACACCTGTCGCCCGAAAGATCCCCCAAAACCCCCCCCGGGGGGGGGCCAAAAAAGGGGGTTGGGACATTCCCAGGCGACCCCAAATTCCCCGGGAAAACAAACCCCCACCAAGCCCCCAATGGAAGGGGAATTGGGGCCAGGGTCCCTTCCCCCCCTACCTAGGAACTAGAATGCCGGGGGGGAGAAGCCCCCCCGGGAAAAAAAGGGGAAAGGGGGGAAAAAAAGGAAGGATGAGGAGGGGGGGGGAGGAGGAGGGGGGGGGGAAAAAGGGGAAAAAAGGATGGGGAAAAGGGGAAAAAGGGAAAGGGGAGATTGGGGGGGGTTTTGGTTCCCCCCCCCGAAAAAAAACCAAGAGGCCCAAAATTTTCAGACCGAACCCTTTTTTTACCGGGCAAGGACCCCCCCCTTAAAAAAGGAGTAAGCCCACAGTTGCCTTGCAAAAGGGGAATTTTGGGGGGAGGGTTGAGAACATATTGTCCTTGAGAGAGGATGTGCACCTACCCCCCTTCAAGGGGGCTGGAGTGCTACCAGTGTCTAATAAAACCCCCATACTGGGAAAGAAAATTATTGAAGGGATTGCAGGTTTGACCATTTAGAACACCTGTAAAACAAGTTATGGGTAGAATCTGAATAAAAAGTTGGCTATCTCCCTGTAGGTATTTCAGAGTTTCCCCCTTTGGGTGTCAACCACTTATTGGGGAATAATGTAATGAGCCTGTTAGACAGTGATGAACAACTAGGGGGGAAAAACCCAAATCCCAAAGTTTGGGAGGAGTAGGCTAGATTATTATTATTATAATCAAATAGAAGTGCTAAACCACAGGGGGGGTACAAACGCAAAAGGGGAAAGGGTAGAGAGACCCTTCCCCCCCTTTTTTTCCCCCCCCGGTTCCACCATGAGAAGTATGGCTCATGATCATGCTATCAATAGTCTTCATGATATTTCTCATGAGGATGATGAGGGCTTTTAAAAATGGAAACACTGTTTTTTTTTGTTGAACTGCAGTCAACTGAAAAAAAGGGTGTTCCAACCCGAGCTGAGCATGATTGGAGCATAGATCAAAAAAGGTATGTGAGGAAAAAGGGGGGGGATCTACTAAATTCAATTAATTTCTGTACAGGAGAATGATGTCACACTGTCAGAACCTCAATGTGGCTAAGGAAAAAGGTTTCACAATTAAATAAGTGCCTAATACTACAGCCTGATTGTTTCCCACAAACACCCCTTTTTTCTATAATCTGTCAGTTTAAAAAAATCCTAACAAGTCTCCAGACCCCCTCAAAAAACCCCTTTAAAAAAACCACTCCAGCCCCAGAGAGATGAAATCCCTTGCATACATATCACATTTGCCATAGAATTTTTTTCCCCCCTTTTCAATGAATGGGGAAAATTTTTAAATTCCTTTTTTGTACCTGTCTAATAGCCCCAAAATTTTTTCCAATTGCCCTAGACATCCATTCATTGCCAATTCCCCCCTTTTTTAAACAAAATGCTACATATGATTGGGATCCCTCCTGTGAAAATATTTATTTTCCCGAAAATTATACTTGATAGCCTTTTTAATGTGAATATTCTTTGGCTGTTGGTTGTTTTTCTTGGGGATGGGTAAAAAAACCATCACTAAGGTGGCGTGGGTACGCTGTGCTGGGTCAAATAAAACGCCCAGGCAGTCGCTTTTTGTGGGGTAAGCAAATGAAGGTGAACGATGGGAGAGCTCTGGATATAAAAAGGGGGTGGGGAAAAGGCGTTTACAACGACCAAATCGCGGTTAATGGTTTTCTTCACAATAGTGAATGGATGAATATTCGCCGGGGTAATGTGGGACATTAAGTCCCCAAAAAAATATAATAATAGAGTGATAATGTGTTAAACAGTGGCGACGGGGGCCTGGGGGGGTTTATGGGGGAAAAGTCGTCGATTTTTTTTAAAAGTTCATCAAACACAATTATTAATGGATTAAAAACTAAAAAGTAAAAAATTTAAAAAGGGCATTAAACCGACGTGTGAATAGGGGGTAAAGTGTTGCGTATAAACTCTAAAACAAAGGGGGGGGAGTGGGGGGTATTTTTTCACTACCCCGGCCAACCCCCAAAAAACGCCCGGTCTCGTGGGCGAAGAGAGTTCAAAGGGGGAAAACCCTTTTCTTGGGGGCATCGGGACAACCAAACACATCGTCTTGCCCCGGGGAAAAAAACTCCGAGCAGGACCCGAGATCCGTCGAAGAATAGAGACAAAATGTTGTTTCTTCCCCACTGTAAGTACTCTTATTGTCTTAGCAACCGTCTGGCCAGTAGGATGTTTGGATAATTTGGGTTTACGGTGGGAAAAAAGCGGGATCTTGGAACAGCAATCCGGATAAAGGGTAGGGATTAAATTGTACTCTTTTTCCCCCCCTTTTTCCCAACCTTTTTTGGCACATCCTATACAGTCCCCCAAAAAATTTTTAAAAACCTAACCAATTTTTTACTCATTCTTAATAAAAAAATTTAAAAGATGTGGTTTGGGGGGGGAAAAAGAAAAAGGGGCCCTTTTAAAATTTTTCCCGGGGGGGTAAGTTTTCTCCCCACGTCTCAACGGGGGCCCCCCCCCGGGAAAATTATACTAGTCGGGGGGACTCCCCCGGGGGGAAATTTTTTTTTTGTAAGTGGCGGTGAAACCCCGACAGGTAATCTCTTAATT
>WNWK01048976.1:0-13359 GCA_009830355.1 Cherax destructor | reverse complement strand
CATGACACCCCTCTTTACTTCCCCTTTTTTCTAAAAACAAGCATGACTTTTCCCCCCCTACCTGTGTCTTTTTTGACACAAGTTTTGCAGTCTCATACCCTGTGTTTGGGGTTTCCTTGCAGGCATGCAGTTCCAATACTGTGGGGGGCTTCTGACACGGCATCCCCAGTCCCCCCTTACCTGTTTGGTTTTCAAAAAACTTTACAGTCCTACAATACCTGTTTGGCTTCGACAAAGCAACAGTTTAAATACCTGTCCCCCAAAAGGCTTACGATTTACCCCGTGCAATTTCGGCACAAAGACAGTCCCTTCCTGTTTTTGGGTTTTCGGAAAAAAGCGGCATTTTCCCCCCAAATGGTCGGCCCCTTCTGACAAAAATTGTCCCCCACCCCTTTTTGGCTGACACAAACCACCCCTTCCATACCTGTGTCGGGTTTTTGACAAAAACGTTTCCTTACCTGGTCTGGCTTCGAAAAAAGACGCCCAAAACCCCTTGTTTTTTCCCTTCACAAAGACACCCCAAAATACCTGTTCTGGTTTGACACAAGCATGACCCCCTTAAAAACCTGTTTTTTGGCTTCTGAAAAAATGACAGTCCTTAACCCCTGGTTGGGTTTGGCCACATAAGCCACCACCTGTGTCGGGCCCAAAAAAAAAGCATGAATTACAATACCCGTTTTCTGACAAAGCAAGGGCAGTTTAAATACCTGTGCCCGGGGTTTCTAAAAAAACATGCCAGTCCTACATCCTTCAACTGACAAAGATGACAGCCCTTTTAATTTTGTTCGGCTTCAACAAGCAGACAGCAAAACCCCTGTCGGTTGAAAAACATAAGATTTAAACCCCTGTCGGTTTAAACACAAGTTTTAAATTTTTTCCCTGTGTCTGGCCTCGACAAAATTTTTCAGTTTTCCCTTTAAGGTGTCGGGTTTTTTGAAAAGCATGACGCCCCTTCCCGGGGTTCCCCGTTTCGACAACATGACAGTCCTACTATCCGGTTTTTGGCTTCTGACAAACATGCTTTTCCTCCACCGGGGCCCCTTGGCCCAAACAGGCAGCCTACAACCCCTGAACTTGTTCGACACGGGCATGAACCCTGTTCTTTTTCCTGCAGGGGAACTTCCCGGTTCAATAAAACGACAGTTTACAACCCCTTTTGGCTTCTGACAAAATTTTTTTTACCAAATATTACGTTTTCGGCCCCTTTTAAAAAAAAGCATGACAGTCCAAAATACCTTTTAAACCCGACACCCCGGGCAGTCCACAACCCCTGTGTTTGGCTTCTGACACAAGCATGACAGTTTCCCAATACCTGTGTCTCCTTTCGACACAGAGGTTTTCCCATACCTGTGTCTTGTTCAAAAAAGGCATGCAAATCCTTTTTAAAAATCTTTAATTTTCTGACCAAAGCATGACAGCCTTTTACAACCTGTTTTTTGGCTTCTGAAAAAATTTTGTCTCTAAATTTTCCCCGTTCTCTGACAAACATGACAGTCCCCTTTCTTTTTTGACACAGCTTCCCCTACTACCTGTCCCCTTTTTCGCACAGCAACACCCCTCCTTCACGGGGTTTTTTCCGACACAAAAAAGACAGTATTCAAAACCTTTTTTCGGCCCAATTTTATATTTAAATTACCTGTTTTTTGGATTGGGGAAAATTTTTTTTAACCCCCTAATTACCGGGTGTCTGGCTTATGACACGGTTTTACAGCCTACCATTGTTCCCCTGGCTTCTGAAAAGCATGACATTATACCCCTAAAATTTGACCAAGGGTCACCAAATTTTGGGGGCTTTTCCCCAAGCAAAATGACTAATTTCCCAAAAAATTTTGGCTTCACAAACAGTCCTCCACCCCTGTGTCTGGCTTTAAAAAGCAAAAACCCCTTTTCCCCTTTTGTGTCGGGTTTTACCTTAAAACATGACAGCCCAAAATACTGTGTTTGGCTTCTGCCCCAAAGGTTGGCACCTATTTTTTTTGTTCGGCCCCGTTTTTTACAAAAACCTTTTGGTCGGGTTTTTCAAAAGTTTTAAGGCCCAAAATCCTTTTTTGTTTGGCTTCTGACACAAAAAAGACAAAATTACAAAAAGTTTTTTAAAAGTTTTGGCAGAAAATCCGGGTTTTCCGGATTCGACAAGCAAACAGTTTAAACCCCGGGGACATAAAGCATGGCAGTCCTCCATGTGCCGGTTTTACAAAAGTTTTACAGAAAACCACCCCTGTCCCCGGCTTTACACAAGTTTTACAGCCTTTACCTGTGCAGGCTTTTGACACAAGCATGACAGTCCCCTTTCCTGTGTCTGGGTTTTAAAATGACATTCCTACCTTCCGTGTCTGGTTTATGACAAGCATGACACCCCCAACCATTTTTGTGTCGGCCAAGCATAAAAACCCCTAAATTACCTGTGTTTCTTCTGCCCCCTTTGACAGCCTTACAATACCTGTTTTTTGGTTTCCCCAAGCTCCCATCCTTTTTTCCCCTGGCTTTTTAAAAAGGGGTTTTACAGTTCAATACCTGTGTCTGGTTCCCCTGCACAAGATAAAAAACCCTTTCCTTTCTGGTTTCTACACAAAGCTACATTTTTACCTCCAATTCTGGCTTTTTGCACAAAAATGACAGTCCCCCCAATTTCGGGTTTTTGAAAAAAAGCAGATAGTCCTTCCATCCGGGGGAAAATTCCGCACAAACATAAAAATCTAAAATACATGTTTTTTGGTTTTTTGGACCCCAAGGGGTTTAATACCTGTCCGGGGGAAAAGCATGACAGTCCTACTATACCTTTTTTTTTTCCGGACACAAACATGCCCACCCCTTTCCCTTTTTTTTCTTTCTGACACAAGCATGACAGCCCTTTTTGGCCTTGTGTACTTCGACACAAGATGACAGTCCTTCCATACCTGTGTGGGGCCCTGAAAAGCACGCCCAGTGTTGGGCCTTTAACAAGCATGACAGTCCTCCTTTGGGGCTTTCAAAGTTTGACAGCCAATGCCGTGTAACTAAAAGATGACGGTCCTCTACCCCTGTGCACGGCTTCCCAACACTTTTCCCCCCCTCCTGGGCCCGCTTCGCCAAATTAGCAGTCCAAAACCGGTTCTTGCTTCGACAGGGGAATCCCCAGTCCTCAATACCGTTTTTGCTTCGACAGCATGACACCCCTAAAAAACCCTGTGCTGGCTTCCCCAAACAAAAATTCAAAATTTTGTGTGGGGTTTTCCCCGGAAGCTGAACCCCTGAAGTGTTGGGTTCAACCCCTCCCCGACAGTCATCCTTCCGGGGTGCTTTTTGAAAAAAGAGACCCCCCACAACCCCTGTGTTTTTCGAAAAAAGCATGACGATTACAACCCCTTTTTTGGCCTCGACAAAGTTGACAGTCTCCAATACCGTGCCTTTTTCTGAAAAATTGCGTTACCATATTTTCTGGCTTATAAAAAGGCATTCAGCCCCCATACCTGTGTCTGGTTTTTAAACAGCCATATACATGTGTCTTGCTTCACAAAGCATTCGCCTAAAACCTGTATCTGGCTTTACACAAGATGACAAATGCAATACCTTTTCGGGTTTTCAAAGCTGCACCCCTTCATCCGGGGGTTTTTTGACAAAAAGCATGACATTTTTGTTTCCGGCCCGGGTGGAAACAGTTTCCTGAAAAAAAGATGACTTTTCCCAAAAATTTTTCCTGTGCCCATTTTTTTTTGACACAAGCTAACAGTCCAAAACCTTTGTTTGGCCCTGAAAAAAGCATGACAATTAAAAATCCCTTTTTCCCCTGGCTGCAAAGGGGGCCCCCAAACTTTTCCCTTTTTTGAAAAAAGCATCCCAGCCCCAATACCTGTGTCGGGTTTTTCCCCAGCTGGGGCAGCCTTCCCCTTTGTGTTGGCTTCGACAAAATGACAGCCTTTTGGTTGTCACCTGTGCGGGCTTCCCCAAAAGGCGGGACCCCCCAAAAACATACATTAAAATTGGTTCTAACACAAGTTACGTTCCACACCCCTTTTTGAAAGGCTGGCCCCTTACAAACCTTTCCCCGGGCCAAAAAACTACCTTTTTTTGGTTTTTTGGGGACAAACATGACATTCCTTCCTTTCCAGGAAAATTTCCCCGGACAAAAACATGACAGTCCTAAATACCCTTTTTTAAGAAAGCATGCCCCATACTTTTTCCCCGAAAAAACCCTGGTTCCTCCTTCCCTTTTTACACAAGCATGACAGTCCTTTTTGGGGGCCTTTTGTTGCCCCCCATTCCCGGCAACAACCAGTTCCCTTTTGTGTCTGGCTTAAAAAAGGGCACCCCCCCCCTTTCCACAGCCCCGTGGGCCTCCCGGGTTTAAAAGATGACGCCCAAACCCCCGGTCTTTTCGACACAAAAAACCGTCCTCCCCGTTTGGCCCTTGCAATCCGGGCCCGGACACAAAATGACAGCCTTTTGTTCGGTTCCCCTGACACAAGCGTGACAGCCTTTTCCATACCTGTGTGGGGCTTCGACAAGAAATGACAGTCCCCAACAAATTCTGGCTTCGCCCTGTGAAGTCCTTTTTACCTTTTCGCCACGGCATGACAGCCTTTTAAACCCCGGTGTTTGGCTTCTAAAATTTTTTTGACATTTTTCAAATACCTGTGTCTGGTCTAAAAAAAGCAAAACCCTTTGTGGGGCCTAACACAAGTTTTACGTCCTAAAAGCCTGTGTTTTTTCTGACACAAGCATGACAGATTCAATACCTTGGTTCCTACGGCAAAGCATGACAAAATTTACCTGTGTCTGGTTTCTGAAAAAACTGACACCCCTTACAATAAAAAGGTTTTGGGCCCAAAAAGGCAGAACCCTCACTTTTTTCGGGTTTTCTGAAAAAAGCAAAAAGGTAAAAATTTTACCTGTCCCCGGCTTTTTAAAAAAAACAGTCCCCCCTTTTTGGCTTTTGAAAAAAGCATGACAGTCCTTCCCCTGGCTTTTGAAAAAAACATGAATTCCCCCTGGGGGGGCCCTTATGACAAGCATGACACTCCCCATACCTTTGGGGTTTCGACAAAGTGCATACCATACATTTTCTGGCTTCTGACAAAATGACAGCCTTTTAAATCCGTGTCTGGCTTTTGACATAAGAAATAATTTTCCCCCTTTTCTGGCTTTTGACACAAGCGGGGCGTCCTTCCAGTTTATGTTCGGCTCCGACAAAGTCCAACATCCTGAATCTGCCTTTAAAAAGCATGACAGTCCTACTACCCCGGGGGTTTGACACAGCGGGGCAGTTTTCTCCCCTGTTGGGGCTTCTCCCCAAGAAACTTTTCCAAAAAAATTTTCTGGCCGAAAAAAAGGAGAACAGCCTTTTACCCAGTGTGGGGTTCCCCAAAAAACATGACACCCCTTCCCTTCCCGGCCTCCCTTCTGAAAAAAGCATGACTTTTCTCCAAGGTGTCTGGCTTCTGAAAAAAGCGGGGCAGTCCCTTTACTATACCTGTGTCTTGCTTCGAAAAAAGCACAAACAATCCTTTTATCTGGCTTCTGACACAAGAAATGACAGTCCCCAACCCCTGTGTCTGGCTTCGGCCAAAACAAAAAATTTTTCTGGCCTCTGAAAAAAGCCCCTGTTCCAAAACCCCGGGCCTGACACATTGACAGTCCTTTTACCTTCTTGCTTCTGAAAAAAGCAATGACACCCCCTCCTTTTACCTTTTCCCCTCTGAAAAAAACCCGGGGTTCCCCACCCCTGTGTCGGGTTTTTTGTGACAAGCATGATAGCCTTCCATCCCGGGGTGTCTGGTTCTGAAAAACATGACAGTCCCCCAACATTTTCGGGTTTTTTGACACAAGCATGCCCAAACCCTAAAACCCCCGTTTAACACAAGCATGCCTTTTCCCCCCAATGGTTTTTGAAAAAAGCAAAAAACCCTCCAAAACCTTTTGTGTCTGGTTCCCCGACACAAGCATGGCAGTCCTACTACCCCCGTGTCTTGCTTCGACAAAACCTGTATTCCTACAATTCCCTTATGGGGGTTGGGGGACACAAAGCCAGGCCCCCAAGTTTACAAAAAACTGTGTTTGGCTTCTGACACAGCAAAAGTCCCCCACCCCGGGTGTCGGGTTTTTGACAAACATGACACCCCTACAACCCCTGTGTTCCTTTTGACACAAGCATGACAACCTTCCATACCTGTCCCCGGTTCCTGACACAAACATGACACCCCAAACCATACCTGTTTCCCTTTTTTGGCATGACATTCTTTGTTCGGCTTCAAAAGTAAATTACCCTGTATCTGGCTTCGACACAATTTTTTTACGTCCTCTACCCCCCGGTTTCCGGAAAAAGATAAAAACCCCTAATACAGGGCCGCTTCTGAAAAAAGTCACCCTTTCCTGGTTTCTTTTGAAAAAAGCAACAGTTCTACCATCCTGTGTCTGGCTTCCCCCAACCCCTTTGATCCAACATACCTTTTCCTTGCTTCGACACAAGCATGTCAGTCCAAAAATCCTTTTTAACTGGCTTCGACACAAGCATGACAGCCAAATTTACCTGTGTCGGCCCCTTCTGACACAAGTTTTGGGTTTATTAAAACCTTTTTTGGCCCCTTCTAAAAAGCAGCATTACTCCCCATAACGGTTTCCCGTGTTTTTTTTTGAAAAAAGGCATGACTTTTCCTACTATATTTTTCCTTTCTGCCGCATGACAGTCTCCAAGGGGGTGTCGGCCCCTTTTGTAAAAAGCAGAAAATCCTTCCATCCTGTTTGGTTCCCCCTTTTTTAAATTTTACACCCCTCCATACATGTGTCGGTTTTTAAAAATTTAAAACCGTGTCTTTTTCTGACACGCAGACACCCCACATACCTGTGTTGGTTCCCCGACACAAGAATGACATTTTTTCCATATTTTGGGGTTTCTGACAAAGCATGGACCTTTTACTATACCGGTTCTTGCTTTTTGACACAAGCATGTCAGTCCAAAAAACCTGTATTTTTAACACAAGCATGAGGGGCCCTCAAATTTCTTTCTGACACAAGCATGACAGTTCTACAAAATTGGTCTGGCTTCTGACACAAGCTTTGAAGTTTTCCAAACCTGTGCCCGGCCCCTTTTACAAAGAAACAGAAATTTTTCCTTAAGAAATCCCCAGCCCCTTTCCCTCCCGGTAAGTGACTGCCATCCCGTTTTAAGCCGGCGGCTTAGGACTGTCATTTTTTTGTGTAAAAAAAGGGGGCACAGGTTTTGGAAAACTGCTTGTGCAAAGCCAGACACAGGTTTGAAAAAGGACAAAAAACCCGTTTGTGTAAAGCTGATAACCAGGATTGAAGGGTTTTATGGGGGGCCACCCCTTTTAGCAAAACACAGGTTTTGTAATCGCCTGTTTGGAAGTTTTAGTCGAAAAGGGTTTATGGGTAAGAATGTCTGTTTGTGTCAAACCAGACACGGGTTTTGTGGGACTGTCTTTGCGGCCCCGAAAGGGCCGGTTCGGGCCCATTGGGGAAAGGACTGCATGCTTGTGTAAAAAAAACACGGGTATGGTAAAAGTTTGTGTCAAAACCAAACCGGTGTGGAAGGCAGTTGAAGTAAAAGCCGGAACAGGTTTGGAGGACTGTAAAAGCTTGTGTCAGAAGCCGTTTCGGTATTAAAAAGGGGCTGAAAAATGTTTGTGTCGAACCCGGGCAAGGTATGGGGGGGACTGTCATCTTTTTCAGAAGCCAGAACAGGTATTGTAGGGCTAATTTTGTGGGGGGGCCCAAACACGGAAAGTGGTTATTTTTGGGGCTGGTGTCAGCAAATATAAGGGGAACTAAAAAAATGCTTGTGCGTTTTTTGGAAACAGGAAAGGGACTGTCATGCTTGTGCGAAGCCAGCCCACAGGTTAAAGGATTTTGTAAAATGTTTGTGTCAGAACCCAGTTTATTAGGACTGTCATCTTGTTTTGGCAGAAAAGGATTTGGACTGGGGGGGTTTGTGTCAGAAGCCAGACAAACACGGGAAAACGACAAATAATTTGACTTTGGTTTGTTGGCCCGGGAACGGTTAATGGCCCCATTGGGGGAAAGGCAAAAAGGTATGGGATGTCATTTTTGTAGGAAGCCAGACAGGTTTTGGAAGGGAGAAAAGCGTCCCCCAAAGGCCAGACAAAAGGAGGACTGCATGTTTTTTGCCCAAACCCAAAACCAGGTTTTGTAGGACCGTTGTGTGTGGCCCAGACACTTTTGGAGAGAGGGCCCTGTGGTCCGGGAAGGGGGGCGGTTTCATAACCCGGGACCGGTTGGTAGGCTGGGAGGGCTGTAGTAACATTGGGGAAAGGGAATTTACTTGTAGCGGGGAAAGGTTTTTTCCTGTTTGTAAAAGGGCCGGGTTGGGACTGTCATGCTTGTTCAAAGGGGGGCCACATTTTGGTGGGACTGTGTTTTGGGGATGGAAGAGCAGTTTAAGGGTAACTTTTCAAAAGTTTTTGGTGGAACGGGAAAACTGTCTGTTGATCGAAAAATTTGCTTCAGTTTGGTTTAAAAAAGGGTTTAATGCAGGGGGCCAGACACGGGTATTGTGGGCTGTCATGCTTTGAAAAAGGGGCCAGACACAGGGTTGATGACTGGGGTAAATGCGGGTTTGGTTAGAAGCGGAAAGGACTGCATCTTTGTGTACCCAAAAGGGTAGGGTGGGACTGCCGTTGTCGAAGCCAAAAATTTGGAGTTTGTTTTCAGGAACCCTTTGTCATGCTTTGTGCCCGGGCCAAACAGGTATTTAGGACTGATGTTGTGTCAAAAGCTCCCGGGTATAGAGGACTGTCTGCTTTTCAGGGGAACACAGGTTTAAAACTGAAAAATCCCCTGAAACCCGGGCCAGGTTTTGGTGGGGACTTTGGCTTGTGAAATAAAGGCAGGTTTTTGGGGAATGTTTTTAAATGCCTTTTCGGGTTTTTGGGGCCCCTGTCTGCTTGTGTTTGTAGCTTTCAAGAAAAAAGGTTTTGGTAATGTCATGCTTTTAAAGCCAGCACAGGCAAAAAAGGATGTCATTTTTTGTGCGGAAAAAGACACGGGTTTAAGGGACTGTCATTTTTGTGTCAAAACCAGACCGGTTTTTGGGGACTGTCATGTTTGTGTAAAAAGGGGGGGTACAATATGGAACTGTCATGCTTGCCAACCCGGCATTATGGAGGCTGCCAGTGCAAAGCCAGGCAAAAGACAAGGATTGTAGGCTGTCAAAACCCTTGTTGGGAAGCCGATACGGGTATTGTAATCTGCCATGTTTGTGTAAAAAAGCCAGACACGGGTTTTAAATACTGTCATGCTTTTTCCCCAAACAAGGATTGAGGGATTTGTCCCCTTTGTCGGCCCAGACCAGGTACTGTAAAAAAGTGTCATGTTTGATTTGGTCCAGAAAGGTATTGTTTCGTTGTTTTGTTTTGAACCCAAAAACAAAAAAGGATTGTAAGGATCGTTCAGGCTTGTGGGGGGAAAAAACACGGGAAAGGTGGGACTGCCCCGGCTGTGTCGGTTTTAGGACTGTCATCTTTTTCGGCCGGGAAAAGGTAGAAACCCCTTGGAGTTTGGTAGGCCGGGACAAATAAAACCTTTGTGTCAAAGCCAAACAAGGTTTTGTGGGACTGTCATGCTTGTGTAAAGAGCCAGGTATTGGGGGTGCTTTTTAAAAAAGGTGTCCAAAAAGGATTTTTTCCATTTTGTGTCGAAGCCAAACCCCGGGGGAAATCGTCTGGGTGTCGAAGCCGAACAGGAAAGGGGGATTTTGTCTGCTGTCCGGAACCCAAATTTTGTATGGTTGGGCTGAGGCCAGGGGTTTTGGGCAAGGACTGTCATGTTTGGGTTCAAAAACCCAGATACAGGTTGAACCAACCGGGAAAAAAATTTTTTGGCGTCGATCGAACCCAAAACCAGGTAGGGCGGGAAACCCCTTTCCGGGTCAAACCCAGACGGAAGGGTGGGGAACTGCCCAAAAAATTGGGGAAAAGCCACAGGGGGAAGACTGTCATCTTTGAAGGGGCCGGGCCAGGTTTTGTAAATTTTGTCATGTTTTGTGTAAAAAAGCCAAACCAGGTTTTGGTAGGATGTCATGTTTGGCCAAGCCAGAAAATGGGCGTATTTTTTGTATGGTAGTGCCGGGGGAGAAAAAGGGCCCCGTAAAATTTTTAGACCAGAAACAGGAATTTTTCATGCTTGTGTCAGAAGCCAGCCCAGGTTTTGTGGGGACTGCCATGTTTGTGTCAGAAAGCAAGAACAGGAGTAGGACAATCCTGTGTCAAAAGAAGCAATTAAGGACGTTTCTTGGAAAGGAAAAATATGGTTTGTCATGTTGTCGACCAGACACAGGAAAGGACTGCCATGTTGTTTAAAAGCCGGGTTTAGGAAAATTTTGAAACCCCAACCAAATAGGAATAAAAAGGGGCCGGGACACGGGAAATTTTGTTGTTGGCTGATAAAATTTAGCGTATCGGAAATTTTTTGAAAAGGTTTGGGGACTGTCATTTTCCGTTTTAAAAAGGTTTTAAAGGAAATGCTTTTGTTTTAAGCCACGGGTTGGGGGGGGATTTCTGTTTGGGGGGGAAACGAGACATTTGGGAAAGGATAAAATTCGGGAAACCAACACAGGAAATGGGTTTGTCTTTGTGGGAAGGGGGGAAAAGGGTATGGGGGCTTCATGTTTGGGTTAAAGGTGCAGGTTTGGAGGACTGTCATTTGTGTAAAACCAACACGGGAGGAGATTGTCTGTTTGGTCAGAAGCCAGACCGGGAGGGTAAATGCTTTGTAAAAACCCGGGTTTTGTGGACTGTATTTTTAAAAACCAGACACAGGATTGTAAACTGTCATGCTTGTGAAGCCAAAAAGGGTATTGGGGGACTGTCATGCTTTTTTAGGGCCAGAAAAGGTTTGAAAACTGCTTTTGTCAAAGAAAAAAGGATTGTAACTGTCATTTGTAAGGGCCAGACAAAAGGGTTTGGAGGGACTGTTTTTTAAATGGGGGTGATCAGGGAATGTAAAATTTTTTGTGTAAAAACCCAAGACACAGGTATGGAAGGCTGTCTCTTGTGCCCAAACCCAAAGACACAGGTAAGGACTGTTTTTGCTTGTGTAAAAACCCCGACACGGGTTGGGATCTTTGTTTTTTCGAAGCCAACACAATGGGGGGACTGTCATCTTTGTCAAAAGCCAGACACGGGATTGTAGGATTTGGGGCCCTGTTGTGAAACCAGACCGGGTTTTGTTATGAAATGCTTGTGTCAGAACCCAGACCGGAAATTTTGGAAACTGTCATGCTTTGTCAAAGCCAAACAAAGGTTTTGAAGGACTGTAAAATCTTTTGTCAAAACCAGATTTGCGGGGGTTCTGCTTGTGGGGCCAGCCCAGGTATTTTTCTGTCTTTGCTTGTGCCGGGAAGAAAAAACGGGAAAAGAAAGGATTTGTCATCCAGGTCGAAGCCAACACAGGAGGGAGGACTGTCGCTGTGTCGAACCCAGACACGGGGGGCTGCATTTTAAATTAACTTTTTGGTTTCAGGGAAACCCCAGGTTTGGGAGGACTGACTGTTTGTGTCAGAAAAAAGGCCCAATTAAATTAACATCGAAGCCAAACGGGAGGGTAGAACTGTAATCCCTTGTCTTGCCGCGGTAGGGTGGCGCGGTTTGTGTCAAAAATAAAGACACAGGTAGGGAAGACTTTTTGTGTCGGGGGGCCAGACACGGGAAATTGAAAACTGTCTTTTGGTTTAAGAAACACGGGTAGGGGACTGTCTGTTTGTGTCGAACCCAGACACAGGTAAAAGGATGTCATGTTTAGGTAAAAGCCAGACACATTTTGTGATTTAAAAAAATGTTTGTCAGAAGCCAAAACGGGTAGGGAAAACCTGTCATGTTTGTGTCAAAAAGAACACAGGAAATTGGCCCCAAATGTTTGTGTCGAACCCAAGAACATTTTTGGGATTGTTTGGGGTGTAAGGGAAACCCAGGAATAGTAAACTGCCATGCTTGTCCGAGCAGACACAGGTAGGGAAAGAATGCGGTGTCAAGCCCAGACCCCGGGTATAGAGGACTAAAAAAATGTTTGTAAAGCTTTTTATGGAAAGGACTTGTGCTTTTTGCCCAAAAGGGGGGCACTTATGGAAAGGATTTCATGCTTGTGTCGAGGCCAGACAATTGTAATGTTGTCATGTTTGTGAGAAGTCGGGAAAAATTTTGGGAGGACAAAAAAATGCTTGTGTCAAAAGGTAGGGCAGGTATTGTGGACGTCCCCCGGTGTCGAACCGGGTTTGAGCGGACTTTTTGAACCGGGGGAACGGCCGGTTTTTTGTCAGAACGAACGGGGGGGGAAACTGCCATGCTTTTTAAAAAAGCCAAAAATTTGAGGTAGCGGGCCGCTTTTGTCAGCCAGACAAAAGGAGGGGGACTTCATCTTGTGAAAAAAGCCAGCCCGGGTAGGGTGGGACTGTCAGTTTTGTGTCAGAAAAAAGTTGTAAAAAAGAAGCCGAATAACCAAGGATTGGGGACTGTTTGCTTGTCCGGAAAGTTTTGGTTTTGGCAGGACTGCTTTTTTTCCAGGAACCCGGGAAAAAGGTTAGGACGTACCCTTTAAAAAAAGGGCCCAAACCAGGCAAGGACTGTCTGTTGTGGAGCGGACACGGGGTTTTGTAATTTCATGCTTGTGCGAGTAATCTGTTTTTAACTTTTGTGTCAGCAAACTTTTAGTAGGACTGTGTTTTTGTGTCGGGAACCCAGACACAGGCCAAGGGAGACTGTCATGCTTTGTTTTGGGGCCAAAACAAAAGGTTTTGGTGGACTGTCTTTCTTGTCAAAACCCAAAACACAGGAAGGGGGCTGTCATTTTTTGTCAAAGCCAGACCCCGAGTATTTTTAAAAAGCCAAACAGGTATGGTAGGAATTTGTTTTGCTGACCGGAAACAGATTTCCCCGTATGTTGGAATTTTTTTGTCAGAAACAATTTATTGTAACTGTCTTTCGTGTCGAACCCAGACCAGGTTTTGGGGAAACTGAAAATGTTTTGGCCAGTCGAAGCAGCGGTTTGTAAACTGTCTGTTTGGTAAAACCCAACCAGGTTTTGTGGGACGGGTTAAATGCTTTGTACGGAGTGGGTTTGTGCTGTCATCGGGGTCGGGTAAAAAGGTAGGAAAAAAACTGTCAGGGTCGGAACCCCAGGTATTAAAAAGGCTTGTGTGGAAGAAGCCAGACACGGGGTTGGGGGACTGTTTTTTTTGTGTCGAAGCGGGAACTTTATTAGGACTGTCATTTTGGGCCAGAAGCAAGCCGGTTTGGGGAAGGACTTTAAAAATGCTTTTTAAAGAAGCCAGACAAAGGTTTTGGTAGGATTTGTCTCTTGTCGGAAGCGGGGAAGGCTTTTTAATGCTGTCGCTTTGTGTCGAAGCCAGACACA
>WNWK01048975.1:0-13359 GCA_009830355.1 Cherax destructor | reverse complement strand
ATACTACAACTAGAAGCATGTCTTGTATTATATACTACAAGTACTGAAGCAGTCTTGTATTATATACTACGGGTACTGAAGCATGTCTTGTATTATATACTACAAGTACTGAAGCATGTCTTGTATTATATACTGCAAGTATGAAGCAGTCTTGTATTATATACTACAAGACGAAGCATGTCTTGTATTATATACTGAAGTACTGGAGCATGTTTTGTATTATATACTGCAAGTACGGGAGCCTGTCTTGTATTATATATTTCAAGCAGAAGCATGTCTTGTATTATATACTTCAAGTACGGGAATTTCTTGTATTATATACTCAAGTATCATGTCTTGTATTATATACTTCAAGTACTGAAGCATGTCTTGTATTATATACTTCATACTGGAGCATGTCTTGTATTATATACTCAAGTACTGAAGCATGTCTTGTATATTACATGAGTGCTGTTATATACTAAGTACTGAGCATGTCTTGTATTATATACTCAGTATGAAGATGTCTTGTATTATATACCAATGACATGTCTTGTATTATATACTAAGTATGAGCATGTCTTGTATTATATACTCAAGATGAGCATGTCTTGTATTATATACTCAAGTACTGAGCATGTCTTGTATTATATACTCAAGTACTGAGCATGTCTTGTATTATATACTTCAAGTCTGAGCATGTCTTGTATTATATACTCAATACTGAGATTTTGTATAATATTCAAATGAGCATGTCTTTATTATATACTCAAGTACTGAAGCATGTCTTGTATTATATACTCAAGTACTGAAGCATGTCTTGTATTATATACTCAAGTATGACATGTCTTGTATTATATACTCAAGTACTGAGCATGTCTGTATTATATACTAAGTACTGAGCATGTCTTGTATTATATACTCAAGTACTGAGCATGTCTTGTATTATATACTCATACTGGAGCATGTCTTGTATATATACTTCAAGTACGAAGAGTCTTGTATTATATACTCAAGTACTGAAGCATGTCTTGTATTATATACTCAAGTACTGAAGCAGTCTTGTATATATACTGTCTAAGTACTTGAGCATGTCTTGTATTATATACTTCAAGATGAGGAGGATGTCTTGTATTATATACTTCAAGTACTGGAGCATGTCTTGTATTATATACTTCAAGTACTGAAGTATGTCTTGTATTATATACTGCAAGTACTGGAGTATGTCTTGTATTATATACTTCAAGTACTGGAGCATGTCTTGTATTTTATACTGCAAGTACTGGAGCATATCTTGTATTATATACTTCAAGTACTGGAGCATGTCTTATATTATATACTGCAAGTACTGGAGCATGTCTTGTATTATATACTTCAAGTACTGGAGCATGTCTTGTATTATATACTGCAAGTACTGGAGCATGTCTTGTATTATATACTTCAAGTACTGGAGCATGTCTTGTATTATATACTGCAAGTACTGGAGCATGTCTTGTATTATATACTTCAAGTACTGGAGTATGTCTTGTATTATATACTGCAAGTACTGGAGGATGTCTTGTATTATATACTTCAAGTACTGGAGCATGTCTTGTATTATATACTTCAAGTACTGGAGTATGTCTTGTATTATATACTGCAAGTACTGGAGCATGTCTTGTATTATATACTTCAAGTACTGGAGCATGTCTTGTATTATATACTTCAAGTACAGGAGCATGTCTTGTATTATATACTGCAAGTACTGGAGCATGTCTTGTATTATATACTTCAAGTACTGGAGCATGTCTTGTGGTATATACTTCAAGTACTGGAGCATGTCTTGTATTATATACTGCAAGTACTGGAGTATGTCTTGTATTATATACTGCAAGTACTGGAGTATGTCTTGTATTATATACTTCAAGTACTGGAGCATGTCTTGTATTATATACTTCAAGTACAGGAGCATGTCTTGTATTATATACTGCAAGTACTGGAGTATGTCTTGTATTATATACTGCAAGTACTGGAGTATGTCTTGTATTTAATACTTCAAGTACTGGAGCATGTCTTGTATTATATACTACAAGTACTGGAGCATGTCTTGTATTATATACTTCAAGTACTGGAGCCTGTCTTGTATTATATACTTCAAACTTTCATTGTTGATTGACTTTAATAAAATATAAGCTTGGCTTTTCTTTCCCTTTGGGGTTAGTCAATATTAAATTGCCAATTTTATTAAGCAAATTAGTTTCCCATGTATTAATTAGAAAATTCCTCTGTTCATCAGCTTCAAACACTTAGCGTTGATTTATCTTATTATAAAATTTGGAACTGTACGTATCAATTTGCCAACTTTACAGTTCATTTATATCAAATTTAATCTTCTTTAAAAGCACAAAATAAAATATTTTTTTAGAGGATTGAAGAGATTTGTAATTGATATAAATATGTAAAACGAAAATTTCGAAATATTGAAAACTTGCTTTTGTTAAGGTGTTTAATTTTCATGAGCTTACTGAACCCTTAAATACTGTACGACTTATGCTAGAGCTGACACATTGTAAGCTACAGTGTTCTTCTCTTCCATTAACTTCCTCCAAGGTTCTCATTTAATGCTTCAGAATGTCTTGACCCTCAAACTGGGTCAAGGGTTGAAGGTTCGTGGAACAGTCGACAATGCAGGTTCCTTCTGCTCACTCTTATATAGACAGGGGCAGACTAGAGCTAATTTCGGCCCAGGCATTTTTACAAAAGTGGCCTACTGTCTACACACACACGCATATATATATATATATATATATATATATATATATATATATATATATATATATATATATATATATATATATATATATATATATATATATATATATATATATATATATATATATATGTCGTGCCGATTAGTAAAACTGTTCAATTAGCAAGAACTCATCTAAAATTAAGTCCTTTCTAAAATTTTCTCTTATGCGTTTAAAGATATATTTTTTTAATTTATGTTAATGTAATAATTTATAATTTTGTACCAAGAGAAACTTTGAAAACCTACCTACCTTATTACAACAAGCGCAATTTTATTTAGCTAACCCAACTAAATATATTTTAGATACGTTAACATTAATTTAATAATAAACAAACACAATGAAATATATTTTTTCGTTATGTTCAGAATGATTTTGCGAAATTATTGCATAACAAATTTTCACTTGTCTTATGGTAAGGTGAGCGTTGCTATTTAGCCAAAATCGCAAGTTTTACTAATCGGCACGACATAATATATATATATATATATATGTCGTGCCGATTAGGTAAATCTTGCGATTTTGGCTTAAATAGCAACGCTCACCTTGCCATATAAGACAAGTGAAAATTTGTGTATGCAATAATTTCCCAAAATCATTCTGAACATAACGAAAAAATATATTTCATTGTGTTTGTTTATTATTAAATTAATGTTAACGTATCTAAAATATATTTAGTTGGGTTAGGCTAAATTAAATTGCGCTTGTTGTAATAAGGTTAGGTAGGTTTTCAAAGTTTCTCTTGGTACAAAATTATAAATTCTTACATTAACATAAATTAAAAAATATATCTTTAAACGTATAAGAGAAAATTTTAGAAAGGACTTAATTTTAGAATAGTTCTTGCTAATTGACCAGTTTTACCTAATCGGCACGACATTATATATATATATATATATATATATATGTATATATATATATATATATATATATATATATATATATATATATATATATATATATATATATATATATATATATATATATATATATATGTATATATATATATATATATATATATATGCAAAAAGATCACAGTAATCAGGTGATATCAAAATATCAAGACAACCACTATGAAAAAATAGAGGAATTCCAAGCGCTTTCGTGACTACTCACATTATCAAGGAACTATAAAAGGAAACATGACAAGAGGACTATATAAGGGCAAGATACACCTCACAGTCACATCACACTAACAAGATTACACCTCACAGTAGCTAACATCGCACGACTCTGTGAAGAGGAAAACAATAAAGGACCTGAAACTCTTCCCAAGAATTTAGATTAGTCCAATTTATCATTAAATTCTTCCCAAATTTTATTAATTATAAAGAATCCAATTTATATAAACCAAAAGAAATATTCATATTATTTTCAAAACTGCTTTTAATGAAACATGATTCTATTATATTCCTCTCAACCATGGACTTGCTTGATACAACCTTCTCAGCATTTTGAAAATCAATTGGATGGTTAAAGTCTCTCACATGAATAAATAGAGCATTAGAATCTTGTCCAGTTCTAATGCTATATTTATGTTGTTTTAATCTTGTTCAAGACTTTTACCAGTTTGACCATAATAAACTTTATCGCTATTTTTACAGGGAATCTTATAGACACATCCGTCAGCATTTTGGGGAATTTTTTATCAAAGTCTTTTTACTGTATCAAGATTTTTAAATACAACTTTGATATTAAAATTCTTAAGAAAGGAAGGCATATCAACCAAGTTTTCATGGTAAGGGAGAACCAACATATTTTTGGTTGAATAAGGTTGGTTGTCCCTTTTGGGATTGTAAAGTATTCTAGCTATTTTAAAGATTTATCAATTATGTTTCTAGGGTATTTTAAATCATTAGCTATTTCATAAATTTTAGAGTTTTTATCTATGAACTCTGGACTACAAATAGTAAAGCTCAAAACATTGAAGAAAAAACGACACTTTAACTCTATATTGATGAAGAGTAATAGTGTACATAGGAACAATTATTTGTAGGTTTTCTGTAAATTTTAAATTTAAAATCAATGTTACCCTTAATAATAAAAACATCTAGGAAGGGCAATGAGTTATTTACTTGAATTCAACAGTAAAATTTATAGAATGAGCTAAGCTATTTAATTTAACAAGGAAATGGTTTATGTCTACATTCTTAGGCATAAGGCACAAAATATCATCAACATATCTATACCACTTAGTCTATTGGGAAGGATAGTGTTAGCAATCGTTTCGAAAATTCCATATAAGTTACTAAGAACAGGTGAAAGAGATTGCCCTTTGCCATACCAACTTCTGTGTGTAGAACTCATCATTAAATACAAATTTTGCATCAACAATACAAAGTTTAATAAGTTTAATGATAGTAGGAACTGGCAATGGTAAATCATAATTAACCAGTTCTTCAGATAAGAAACTTAGTAAACATCAACTGGAACTTTTGTAAACAAGGAGGTAACATCAAAACTAACCATATTGAAATCATTTAAATCAGTCAAGGTGCTTAATTTATCAACTAAATCTAAGTTGTTTTTAACATTAAAATTAGAAATTTTTCCAACAATTGGGCTCAAAATATCAACAAGCCATTTAGAAAGTTTATAAGAAACTGAACCTATAGAGCTAATAATTGGTCTAACAGGATTACCAGGTTTGTGTGTTTTTATTAATCCATATATATAAGGTAAAGATGGATTAGTGGATGTAATTTTTTTAATTAATTCATCTTTGCCCTTCAATAGATGTTTTATTATTTTATTGAAATTGCTGTTAACAGTTTCTAAGGGATTCTTTCTAAGTTTAGAATAGGTTTCAAAATCATCTAGGAGGTTATTCATTTTATCTTGGTAATCGGTTTCTTTCATAATTACAATTGCATTTATTTTATCTGCTTTAGTAAGACGCAAATTTTATTATTCAAAAGTGAATCATAAGATTTAATTCATCTTTGCCTTTAATAGATGTTTTATTATTTTATTGAAATTGCTGTTACAGTTCTGGATTCTTTCTGTTTAGAATAGTTTCAAACATCTAGAGGTTATTCATTTATCTTAATGGTTTCTTCATAATTACAATGCATTTATTATCTGCTTAGAAGACGCAAATTTTTATTATTCAAAGTGAATCATAAGATTTTTAAGTCTTATGATTCACTTTTGAAAATTAAAAATTTGCGTCTTACTAAAGCAGATAAAATAAATGCAATTGTAATTATGAAAGAAACCGATTACCAAGATAAAATGAATAACCTCCTAGATGATTTTGAAACCTATTCTAAACTTAGAAAGAATCCCTTAGAAACTGTTAACAGCAATTTCAATAAAATAATAAAACATCTATTGAAGGGCAAAGATGAATTAATTAAAAAATTTACATCCACTAATCCATCTTTACCTTATATATATGGATTAATAAAAACACACAAACCTGGTAATCCTGTTAGACCAATTATTAGCTCTATAGGTTCAGTTTCTTATAAACTTTCTAAATGGCTTGTTGATATTTTGAGCCCAATTGTTGGAAAAATTTCTAATTTTAATGTTAAAAACAACTTAGATTTAGTTGATAAATTAAGCACCTTGACTGATTTAAATGATTTCAATATGGTTAGTTTTGATGTTACCTCCTTGTTTACAAAAGTTCCAGTTGATGATTTACTAAGTTTCTTATCTGAAGAACTGGTTAATTATGATTTACCATTGCCAGTTCCTACTATCATTAAACTTATTAAACTTTGTATTGTTGATGCAAAATTTGTATTTAATGATGAGTTCTACACACAGAAGTTTGGTATGGCAATGGGCAATCCTCTTTCACCTGTTCTTAGTAACTTATATATGGAATTTTTCGAAACAAGATTGCTTAACACTATCCTTCCCAATAGAGCTAAGTGGTATAGATATGTTGATGATATTTGTGCCTTATGCCTAAGAATGTAGACATAAACCATTTCCTTGTTAAATTAAATAGCTTAGCTCATTCTATAAATTTTACTGTTGAATTCGAAGTAAATAACTCATTGCCCTTCCTAGATGTTTTTATTATTAAGGGTAACATTGATTTTAAATTTAAAATTTACAGAAAACCTACAAATAATTGTTCCTATGTACACTATTACTCTTCACATCAATATAGAGTTAAAGTGTCGGTTTTTTCTTCAATGTTTTGAGAGCTTTACGTATTTGTAGTCCAGAGTTCATAGATGAAGAAATCTCTAAAATTTATGAAATAGCTAATGATTTAAAATACCCTAGAAACATAATTGATAAATCTTTAAAATAGCTAGGAATACTTTTACAATCCCAAAAGGGACAACCAACCTTATTCAACCAAAATATGTTGGTTCCCTTACCATGAAAACTTGGTTGATATGCCTTCCTTTCTTAAGAATTTTAATATCAAAGTTGTATTTAAAAATCTTGATACAGTAAAAAGACTTTTGATAAAAAATTTCCCCCCAAAATGCTGACGGATGTGTCTATAAGATTCCCTGTAAAATATGCGATAAAGTTTATTATGGTCAAACTGGTAAAAGTCTTGAACTAAGATTAAAACAACATAAATATAGCATTAGAACTGGACAAGATTCTAATGCTCTATTTATTCATGTAGAGACTTTAACCATCCAATTGATTTTCAAAATGCTGAGAAGGTTGTATCAAGCAAGTCCATGGTTGAAAGGAATATAATAGAATCATGTTTCATTAAAAGCAGTTTTGAAAATAATATGAATATTTCTTTTGGTTTATATAAATTGGATTCTTTTATAATTAATAAAATTTGGGAAGAATTTAATGATAAATTGGACTAATCTAAATTCTTGGGAAGAGTTTCAGGTCCTTTATTGTTTTTCCTCTTCACAGAGTCGTGCGATGTTACGCTACTGTGAGGTGTAATCTTTGTTAGTGTGATGTGACTGTGAGGTGTAGTCTTGCCCTTATATAAGTCCTCTTGTCATGTTTCCTTTTATAGTTCCTTGATAATGTGAGTAGTCACGAAAGCGCTTGGAATTCCTCTATTTTTTCATAGTGGTTGTCTTGCATATATATATATATATATATTTATATATTTTAATATATATATATATATATATATATATATATATATATATATATATATATATATATATATATATATATGTATATATGTATATATATATATATATATATATATATATATATATATATATATATATATATATATATATATATATATATATATATATATATATATATATATATATATATGTCGTGCCGATTAGGTAAAACTTGAGATTTTGGCTTAAATAGCAACGCTCACCTTGCCATATAAGAGAAGGGAAAATTTAGTGTATGCAATAATTTCGCCAAAATCATTCTGAACGTAACGAAAAAATATATTTCATAGTGTTTGTTTATTATTAAATTAATGTTAACGTATCTAAAATATATTTAGTTGGGTTAGGCTAAATTAAATTGCGCTTGTTATAATAAGGTTAGTAGGTTTTCAAAGTTTCTCTTGGTACAAAATTATAAATTCTTACATTAACATAAATGAAAAAATATATCTTTAAACGTATAAGAGAAAATTTTAGAAATGACTTAATTTTAGATGAGTTCTTGCTAATTGACCAGTTTTACCTAATCGGCACGACATATATATATATATATATATATATATATATATATATATATATATATATATATATATATATATATATATATATATATATATATTTATATATATATATATACATATGCAAAAAAGATCACAGTAAACAGGTGATATCAAAATATGCAAGACAACCACTATGAAAAAATAGAAGAATTCCAAGCGCTTCCACTAATCCATCTTTACCTTATATGTATGGATTAATTAAAACACACAAACCTGGTAATCCTGTTAGACCAATTATTAGCTCCATAGGTTCAGTTTTTATAAACTTTATAAATAACTTGTTGATATTTTGAGCCCAATTGTTGGAAAAATTTATAATTTTAAGGTAAATACAACTTAGATTTAGTTGATAAATTAAGCACCTTGACTGATTTAAATGATTTCAATATGGTTAGTTTTGATGTTATCTCCTTGTTCACAAAAGTTCCAGTTGATGATTTACTAAAGTTCTTATCTGAAGAACTGGTTAATTACGATTTACCATTGCCAGTTCCTACTATCATTAAACTTATTAAACTTTGTATTGTTGATGCAAAATTTGTATTTAATGATGAGTTTTACACTCAGAAGTTTGGTATGGCAATGGGAAATCCTCTTTCACCTGTTCTTAGTAATTTATATATGGAATTTTTCGAAACAAGATTGCTTAACACAATCCTTCCCAATAGAGCTAAGTGGTATAGATATGTTGATGATATTTTGTGCCTTATGCCTAAGAATGTAGACATAAACCATTTCCTTGTTAAATTAAATAGCTTAGCTCATTCTATAAATTTTAGTGTTGAATTTGAAGTAAATAACTCATTGCCCTTCCTAGATGTTTTTATTATTAATGGTAACATTGATTTTAAATTTAAAATTTACAGAAAACCTACAAATAATTGTTCCTATGTACACTATTACTTTTCACATCAAGATAGAGTTTAAGTGTCGGTTTTCTCTTCTATGTTTTTGAGAGCTTTACGTATTTGTAGTCCAGAGTTCATAGATGAAGAAATCTCTAAAATTTATGAAATAGCTAATGATTTAAAATACCCAAGAAACATAACTGATAAATCTTTTAAAATAGCTAGGAATACGTTTTACAATCCAAAAAAGGACAACCAATCTTATTCAACCAAAAATATGTTGGTTCTCCCTTACCATGAAAACTTGGTTGATATGCCTTCCTTTCTTAAGAATTTTAATATCAAAGTTGTATTTAAAAATCTTGATACAGTAAAAGACTTTTGATAAAAATTTCCCAAAATGCTGACGGATGTGTCTATAAGATTCCCTGTAAAATATGCGATAAAGTTTATTATGGTCAAACTGGTAAAAGTCTTGAACTAAAATTAAAACAACATAAATATAGCATTAGAACTGGACAAGATTCTAATGCTATATTTATTCATGTGAGAGATTTTAACCATCCAATTGATTTTCAAAATGCTGAGAAGGTTGTATCAAGCAAGTCCATGGTTGAGAGGAATATAATAGAATCATGTTTCATTAAAAGCAGTTTTGAAAATAATATGAATATTTCTTTTGGTTTATATAAATTATATTCATTTATAATTAATAAAATTTGGGAAGAATTTAATGATAAATTGGACTAATCTTAATTCTTGGGAAGAGTTTCAGGTCCTTTCTTATGTTCCTCTTCACAGAGTCGTGCGATGTTACGCTACTGTGAGATGTTGTCTTTGTTAGTGGATTCACCAGGGGCCGTTCCTGCCTAACTAATTTATTAACTTTTTTCAGTAAGGCTTTTGAGGCAGTTGATCATGATAAAGAATTCGATATAGTTTATTTGGATTTTAGTAAGGCTTTTGATAGAGTACCACATCAGAGACTGTTAAAGAAAGTGGCTGCTCACGGCATTGGGGGGAAAGTGTTTTCATGGATAGAGTCATGGCTCACCAATAGGAAGCAGAGGGTGTGCATTAATGGGGTTAAATCTGAGTGGGGATCTGTAACAAGTGGCGTTCCACAGGGATCGGTTTTGGGCCCGTTGTTGTTTATAATATATATAAATGACCTTGACGAGGGAATTACTAGTGAAATGAGCAAATTGCTGATGACACGAAGATAGGTAGGATAATCGATTCAGACGTAGATGTCACGGAACTTCAGGAGGATTTAGACAAACTCAATTCCTGGTCAGAAAATGGCAGATGCAGTTCAATGTAGATAAATGCAAAGTTCTAAAGCTCGGGAATGTTCATAACCCTAGCACCTCCAGCTTAATAATGTTGAACTCAGCCGTACAGAATGCGAAAAGGATTTGGGGGTTATGGTAGCAGCAACCTTAAACCAAGTCAGCAATGCCTAACCGTAAGAAATAAAGCAAATAGATTACTGGGATTTATATCAAGAAGTGTAAGCAACAGAAGTCCAGCGGTTATATTACAGCTTTATACGTCATTAGTAAGGCCTCACCTAGATTACGCAGCTCAGTTCTGGTCTCCATTTTACAGAATGGATATAAATTCGTTAGAAAACATTCAGCGTAGAATGACTAAATTAATACATAGATTAGAAATCTTCCTTACGAAGAAAGATTGAAGACCCTTAAATTACATTCACTTGTAAGACGAAGAATGAGGGGAGACATGATCGAGGTATATAAGTGGAAGATGGGTATTAATAAGGGGGATATAAATAAGGTCTTGAGGATATCTCTCCAAGAGAGAACCCGCAATAATGGATTCAAATTGGATAAGTTTAGATTTAGAAAGGAAATAGGAAAATATTGGTTTGGAAATAGGGTAGTTGATGAGTGGAACAGTCTGCCTAGTAGGGTTATTGAAGCTAGGACCTTGGGCAGTTTCAAATTTAGGTTGGATAAATACATGAGTGAGAGGGGTTGGATTTGAGTGGGACTCGCACTTGAGTTAATAGAATCATTAAAGCATATTTCTTGGATAGAATTGAAAATTAGGTTGGGCAATTATTCTGTTAGTGGGATGGATTGTGAAGGACTTGCCTAGTATGGGCCAACAGGCCTGCTGCAGTGTTCCTCCTTCTTATGTTCTTATGTTCTTATATTCTGCCCCTTTATAAGTTTTCTTGTCATGTTTCCTTTTATAGTTCCTTGATAAGTGAGTAGTCACGAAAGCGCTTGGAATTCTTCTATTTTTTCATAGTGGTTGTCTTGCATATTTTGATATCACCTGTTTACTGTGATCTTTTGCATATATATATATATATATATATATATATATATATATATATATATATATATATATATATATATATATATATATATATATATATATATATATATATATAAAATATATATATATATATATATATATATATATATATATATATATATATATATATATATACATAGTATATATATATTCTGTTATTTAATTATATCTACGACCGAAATAGATGGTTTGTCAGTAATGATGTAACGTTGTATAATATTTATGTGAAAACCCTTAAAATTTTGCGTATAATATTTCATTTGTCAGATGTCATTATAACTCACAGTTTTGTTAATCACTATACTAAAAACAATGTCTCAGTATCTTCGTAATTACTAATTAACTGAAAGCGAGTCACATATACATATAGGTCTTCTTTTATAATTATAGTAATTTGAAAATTATGATATTAAAATAAATTTAATCACTTGCCATTTTAAGTTTTCATGAAAATATATTATTTAATGGAATAAAATAACACATAATAGCTATTTAAAAATTAATAAGTAGTTAGACTGTTGGGTTTAGTCCTGACTCTTTCTCTTCTACTTAAGCTCTTCCTCTCACCGGCTATTCATCTTCTGTCCCCACTTCCCCCTCGCCCCTAGTGGGTCCTTACCTGAGAGTCTGAACTAACTAACTTTAAAAATTGCAAAAATGCTTGCTTATTCTGGTTGAATAATTTTCAAGAAAACTATCAATTGTAGCTTAAAAAGTAATGCTGCATTATTACCTTATATAGGGATTTTTATCAGTTGCTAAATAATTTCAGCAGTTTTCTCGATAATATAATTTGCATGATGGTAGGTAGAATTCCATAGCAGCTTCCGTCAGCACAGAAGAATCTAAACACTTCCGTGTTGTAGAGTTTCTTAGTCGTATCCTTATTATTGGATAAAGAGCTTTGTTTGGCGTGAATGCTTACAGGGTTGTCTTTGGCAGCTCTGTGTGACGCTTGCTGGTTTAGCGCTTAATTTGATAATAATATTATTGTTATTGATATTATTTTTGTTAATAATAATAATAAAATTATTATTATTATTATTATTATTATTATTATTATTATTATTATTATTATTATTATTATTATTATTGATTATTATGTTATTATTAATAGAAATAATATCATAATAATAAAACAACAACTTGGCCTATGTATACCTGAGGAATTTTTAAATAATTGCAAATGTAGCTAAATTTGCGAATTTGGGGGCTTTTAGAGTTCTTTTGACGGTTTCTTTGTGTCACTGGTTAGTCTGGAAGATATATAGTTAAATTGACGGATCCTTTGGAACTATTTTCCTGGGTGCTCTCTTTCCTGAGTGCCCTCTTTTCTTGGTGCCCTTTCCTGAATGCCTTCTTTGCTGGGGTGCCCCTTTTCCCGGGTGCCTTCTTTCCTGGGTGCCTTCTTTCCTGGGTACCTTCTTTCCTGGGTGCCTTCTTCCTGGGTGCCTTCTTTCCTGAGTGCCTTCTTTCCTGGGTGCCTTTTCCTGGGTGCCTTCTTCTTTGATCCCTCCCTCTCTCACTCTTCCAACACTAGCCCTGAAATATGACTTTGTTCTCATAATTCTGCAACAACTAATGGCTTCGCCCGAATGCTTGGCCAAGGTTTATTAGACGAGAAATAAGAAAGAAAACGTTGTATTCACAATGGAGGACAACTGTGATATAGGAGAGGCCTGGGGGTAACTAATGAAGAGAGGGAAGGTTTCTTAGTGACTAGGATGCCTACGTTTTATGTTTT
>WNWK01048974.1:0-13360 GCA_009830355.1 Cherax destructor | reverse complement strand
TCCACTCTCGCTACTGGAACTGTTTTGTATGAGTTGGAGTTCATATTCACTATCACTATCATCACCATTGCTCACATCAGAGTCTGGGATATGAGTAAATAACAGTTTCCTCTTTTGTTCTGGAACAATTGAGCATGAACAAGATGCCACAACACCGGAGGTGGACAGCTGAGGGTCGTCTGGGTTTTCCTCAATATTACCATTATTATGGTCATTAGTTTCGGTCACAACCTCCTCAAAACCTTGAAACTCATCATCAATGACACTCCTATCGGTGTTAAAACTGTCACTGGGGAACAAAAGTGTTCCAATTCGCCGAGGAGTGAGGAGTTTCTTGTAGCGAGGCATGGTGAACAGGGTGTACTAACATGGCGTTCCCACAATGCACGACTGGGTCCCCGATTTTTTTCCTACTGCGCACACTGACCACGCAGACCTATTCTCTCACCACTAGGCCTACCAGCCATTTCGCGCTTAATTTGAAGGCGCTAGAATTTATGCATACTAGTACGTGGATAACCCCAGCGCGTAAGCCGTACTTGTACGACCGAAACCCCAAAAGGGTTAATATATTTATTAACAACGTTAGAATATCTAGGGTATCAAAGTAAATCAAATGAAATATAATCAGGATATTCATTAAGATATTAATTAGGAGGTTAGCTCCTACACTTCTCTCATAAACAATATTATTGTGCTGAAGGCACATATATCTTAATGGCTCTTATGTACCATCTGGTACAATGTCAGCAATTTACAATAATACTAGGATATATACAAATATGTGTAGATGTGTGTATGTGTGTGCTCCAGGTAACTTGTTAAGACTCGACTCGAACAGTGACCGCCTGAATGTCTTCTCATAAGCTAACTTCTCTAACAAACAGGTTATCAGAACAGCTTGCTTGAACAATAAAATAACCAATTCACCGAACAGCAATATAGCAAGCAACAGCAACACAGCGAAAGAAACAAGGAGATAGAATAACGACCCTAACTGGGGACCATCAGCAGATCCTCTATAATAGTCACAAAACTCCCTTATTAATGAAACTAAGTTCAGCATAACCCAAAATCCCTGACTGCGACGGTGCACAGATGCCTCAACGAATTAGGTCAAGAGCTATAGCTAGAGACCTGAGTTATTTCAGAGTGTCAATGTGACACACAACCCAGTAAAATGTCAAAATCACTAAGTCTAGGCTATTCTCTGTCAACAGAGTTACACAGAGTCCAGAGAAATATGTTTCGTCTCACCACCGAATACATACTCTACCAAACAGAGTCTAAATGACGAGGAAACAAGCAGAGACAAGAGCGAGGTGTTTCTCCAACGAGAGTCAGCAGGGAAGAGAGAACAATGAAGGGGGCAGTCGCCTCCCACAGGTGTGATCACGCCACTCTGGGTCACGTGACTCAAATGGCTGCTGCCCAGCAACTCCAGAAGCCGGCAGTATAACAAGCGAAGCGCTTGTTAGCGAGGTAGTTTGCCAACTCAAGGCAGCTACTCAATACTCTCGAACAATGAGAACAATAGTATAAATTGTTACATCCTACCTATTAATATACAGTAGACCCTCATTTAGCACGACTTTATGTTGCGCGTTTTGGGTATTACGCGATTGAAGAATTGCGGCACATTTTTATCTAACACGACGTAAACCTTATATTACGCGATTCGCTGGAGGGGAAAAATTTTGAGCCCGCGGTCGCCTGCAGTAGGTTAAACCATTGAGTCAGTGGGGGTCCTACTAAGGGTGGCTATGAGCCACAACAAGTGTTTAATGCTGACGAGACAAGTGTTTTCTGGAAGAAAATGCCAACATGAACTTATATCAGTCAGCAAGAGAAAAGTGCACCAGGCTTCAAGACAGCAAAGGATCGTTCACCTTGCTCCTTTGCGGTAATGCATCAGGTGATTTCAATGTAAGCCCATGGTTATTTACCGCTGTAAGAATCCTCATGCTTTGAGGAAAGTTAATTTGTTTTTCCTTCGACAAACTAAGTTTATTCAGGTATACAGAGATATTACATTGATTATCATACATAGCAGCATATGTGTAGAGAACCAGGATAACCCAAAGTGTTATCCTAGAGAACCTAGGATAGCCCAAAGTGTTATCCTAGAGAACCTAGGATAACCCAAAGTGTTATCTCAGAGAACCTAGGATAGCCCAGTGTTATCCTAGAGAACCTAGGATAACCCAAAGTGTTATCCTAGAGAACCTAGGATAACCCAGTGTTATCCTAGAGAACCTAGGATAACCCAGTGTTATCCTAGAGAACCCAGGATAACCCAAAGTTTGGGTTATCCTAGGTCTCTACACATATGCTGCTATGTATGATAATCTTTGTAACTGTATCTGTGTATACCTGAATAAACTTATAGTTTGCAGGAAGAAAAACAAGCATTCTCTCAAGCGGCCGGTGCTAATGTTGGAACAGCTGGGGAGACCACCCGCCTTCCCATGACCCTCCCCAACAACACCCCACCTTACCAGCATTCGTATTCCATACGCGTCAAGCCAGCTGTGTTTGTCAAGAATAAGAGTGAATTGTGTTTTGATCTTTAAATTACTATATCTTGTATCTGCCAAGCAATCATGTCACCCAGTAGGCATACAAGTGTTGCTCAAAGTGGCAAGAAAATGTTTAAGCATTTATTAAGTCTTAGAACTAACGAAGAAAAAGATATTAGACAAGACATAACCTGTGGCTGTAATGAAGTGTTACTTTGTACACATAAGTTTGTGTGACTAACTTACTGACTGACTGGACTGACTTACTGAATGACTTGACTGACTGACTGAATGTCTTGACTGACTGACTTACTGAATGTCTTGACTGACTTACTGAATGTCTTGACTGACTTACTGAATGTCTTGACTGACTTACTGAATGTCTTGACTGACTTACTGAATGTCTTGACTGACTTACTGAATGTCTTGACTGACTTACTGAATGTCTTGACTGACTTACTGAATGTCTTGACTGACTTAATGAATGTCTTGACTGACTTACTGAATGTCTTGACTGACTTACTGAATGTCTTGACTGACTTACTGAATGTCTTGACTGACTTACTGAATGTCTTGACTGACTTACTGAATGTCTTGACTGACTTACTGAATGTCTTGACTGACTTACTGAATGTCTTGACTGACTTACTGAATGTCTTGACTGACTTACTGAATGTCTTGACTGACTTACTGAATGTCTTGACTGACTTACTGAATGTCTTGACTGACTTACTGAATGTCTTGACTGACTTACTGAATGTCTTGACTGACTTACTGAATGTCTTGACTGACTTACTGAATGTCTTGACTGACTTACTGAATGACTTGACTGACTTAATGAATGACTTGACTGACTTAATGAATGACTTGACTGAATTACTGAATTACTTGACTGACTTACTGAATGACTTGACTGACTTACTGAATGACTTTATTAAAGTTAGAGACACTCAGTACAACTATCGACTTCAGTTCCAGAATCTCTACTATCCACCTCAGCCCAGTAGGGCCACAGCATAACTCTCCACTCTCTTCACAATCATCCACAAACATCAGCACCACAATTTAAGGTAAATACTATTATTTCTGTTACATTTGTAGTCTTAAGCAGTAAAAACAACATAATACACCACGATAATGAACTACAATTACATATTCTCTTTTATATTTGTAAGATCTGTTGGTCTAAAAAAAACTTGTTTGGCTTTTTGGGGACTCTCAGGACTGTAACCCTATTTTTCCCATAAGTTCTTTTAATTATTTAACACGATTTTACCTAACACGATGTTTTCAGGACTGTAACTACCGTGCTAAATGAGGGTCTACTGTAGCTAAGTCAAATAATAATATACGTTAAGCAGGATATTGACGATTTAGCTATTATCGAAAATATCAGCAATATAAAATTATAGATATATAAATTGTGGCCCACTCTGGGGTCGCAATATCGGTCTTAATCCGTTCCAGGAGCTAGACCTCGACTCGAAAACTTTGAAACTCGAAACCTTATTTCCCATAAGAAATAATGTAAATACAATTAATCCGTTCCACCCAAAAATATTCACAAAAAATACATTTTAATTATAGTTCTACATACACAAAACAACATTATTAACACATACATGTAATTATAAATACTACTACATAATAAATAATAAATAACATTTACTTACTTTTATTGAAGTGAGTTGCTGGCATCTGGAAGATAGGGAGGAGGACAGGGGGAGGGTGTTAGCGTTTGGAAGGGAAATCCCCCTCCAAAAGGACTTCAGGTAACAAGTCCTTATCTGGGGTTACTTCCCTTCTTTTTCTTTTAATGCCACTAGGACCAGCTTGAGAGTCACTAGACCCCTGTCTAGAAAAATAACTGTCCAGAGTGCTCTGTTTCTGGCGCCTCTTTAACATTTTCCTGAAGTGCAACATGGCTCTGTCACTGAACTGGTTGCAGAGATGGCTTATTTCACCTTGCTCAGGGTGGTGTTTTTCAACAAATGTCTGCACCTTAGTCCACATAGAACACATTTCCTTAATCTCTGAAGAAGTTACTACCTCACCCTGTCCATCCTCCTCCTCTGAATCAATTTCCTTAACTGTCGTCTGATGCTATTCCTGATGAAGCTCTTTCAGCTCTTCAGTGGTTAGGTCTACCATGTGGTCCTCCACCAACTCTTCCATATCCTCACCACTCACCTCCAACCCCAGGGACTTGCCCAAATCCACAATATCTTCCACAACAGGCACAGGGTCGTTGTACATCCTGGCAAGCTCACTCACACGTAAGCCACTCTCATATTTTTCTACAATCTCCTTCTTCACTTCGATGGTGTTCCTCACTTTCTTTACCACAAGGGTGCCACTAGGAAGCTTCTTTGGACCCATGGTGACTTATTTCACAGTGACAGTCACTAAACCAGCAATAAACAGAGTAAATTTATTGTGAAATGTATGAAAGAGCGCGCTGGGTAATGTTCTCTCAATGGTAAACAATGCTAGACTGGCGTCCTGCGCGGTGAGGCGCGCAAGCGCGGGCAGGCAGACAGGTCTGGTACGGACCGATACACGAGGGAAACATAGTCCGAAAAAAGCAACCGAAACACGAAATAACCGATAATCGGACCTACCGAAACACAAGGGACCACTGTACAGTGGACCCCCGACTAACGAACACCCCGGAAATCGTACAATTATGTAAGTATAATATTGTAAGTGCTTCTGGAAGTGTATTTTTGGGAGTCTGAAATAAACTAACCTACTTGACATTATTTCTTAAGGAAGTGAATTCGTTCGGTAATGGCACTTGAGCAGGCTTCTGGAATGAATTTTTTTTGTTAGCCGGGGGTCCACTGTATTTTGAATAAATGGTATAAGAAGATAAAGTGTATCAGTAATAATAGCATCAGTATAAAGGCATTTGTTGGCGAGTCCGAAACTGCTGTCTAGCCATTCACATCCTTGGCTGCTTCTTGGCCCCTCCCACCTCTGCAATATGCCCCTTCCACACTGTACATGATGTTAAGTGGTAAATTTAGTGTATTAGAAAGAAAAATAAACAAAAAATTAAGAAAAAAAAAATAAAAATTAACCTGGCGTGGTCACGATTTTTTTATGTTGCGTGTCGTAAGATAATATGTTTCAAATAGCTATAATATGCTTTAGAAACGACATATTACAATGGGATTTTCACCAAAATGTTGCCAGATTCTTAAACTATTTTTCTGTAAACAAAACTCATTTTCCATATTTTTCTAATTATTTTCCTATCTGCGAGCCGCGGATAGGGTAGCGTCCCTTACAAGCCACTCACTTGGAATCTCTGTGGCATAAGAAATGTGCAGGAGAAATGTTTTTGTACAGTGTGAAATTATGTTAGACAAATTACATTACATTTTAAAATAGCCATTATCAAAAAGCCACTCAATATATACAGTGGACCCCCGAGTAACGAACACCCTGGAAATCGTACAATTATGTAAGTATAATATTGTAAGTGCTTGTGGAAGTGTATTTTTGGGGGTCTGAAATAGACTAACCTACGTGACATTATTCCTTAAGGGAGTAAATTCGTTCGGTAATGGCACTTGAGCAGGCTTCTGGAATGAAGCTTTTACGTTACTCGTGGGTCCACTGTATTTACTATATAGAAGTCTTTTTTTTTTTTTTACTCCATCTCCCACCAAGGAAGGTGGCCCAAAAATGAAACACATTCATCATCATTCATTCAGTACCTGTCTTGCCAGAATTGCACAGACATCACAGTTTAAATAACCTTTCCAAATGTAACATCCTCACCCCTCTTCCAGACTATAGGCACTGTACTCCCTACCTTCAGGAAGTTCAGCTAACCAGTTTTACTCAATCCCTTCATAATTGTTACCTTGTTCATATATCACATCAAACCCTAAAAATTGTATCTCTACTCACTCCAATCTAATATGCTAACTCATGGGATGTTCAAGACCCTACAACTTTAAATCTCCATCACCCCTTTTCTCCAACCTTTCCTAAAATAACCCTTACCCATCTTTCCTTCCACTCCAGATTTATACATCCTCTTTACTATCCTATTCTGCACTTATCTTTTCTAAATGCCAAACCACCTGAGCAACCTCTCTACCCTTTGAATTACAGGAAGGCCCGCTCATACAGCAGGTTAGGTTCCGAGCTACTGCTGTAAAGCGAAAATAACTAAGGTGAAATATAGCCTTTTTCCACTTTCAAATTCTTATAAAAGCCCGGTCACAGACCGGGCCGCAGGGGCGTTGACCCCTGGAACTCTCTCCAGGTATAGAACTAGGCCTAAAAAATGCAAATACAGTACACAAATTATTTACCTTGAAATATTTTCATCCTTAGCTTATAGTGAGTGGTGAATATATTTATTGTAGGAAGTCTGAATAAATGAAGAATGGGTATAATTGAAAACCACTGCATTAGTGAAATCCTGTAAACCAGGGCCTACCTGTGTACCTTTCATAACCCCCACACCCTCTTTTAAATTCTAGGCTTCTATTCTCTACATAATATTCACACCACACATTTCTCTTAATATGTGGTGTGACTGTCATTTGTTTCTGAATCAGCTGACACAGAGGATTTTGCTTCCTATATTTGAGGTCTATTAATTTAATGTCCATTAAATTGATGAGTTACTGTGTTTGATGAAGACTAAAAGAGGCACATATTTATTATTTTGTATGTGTAATAACATAGGTGGAAGCACTAGCAGTAGTATTAACAAATACAGTGGACCCCCACCTAACGAACAAAATTCATTCCAGAAGCCTGCTCAAGTGCCATTACCGAACAATTTACTCTCTTAAGAAATAATGTCAAGTAGGTTAGTCCATTTCAGACCCCCAAAAATACACTTACAAAAGCACTTACAATATTATACTTACATAATTGTACGATTTCCGGTGTGTTCGTTAGGCGGGGGTCCACTGTAAGTCACAGTGTTTCTTTAAATATTTCAGTCGGAATAAATTAGTATCCCTACTTCTGCTTATGCAAAAAGTGACACTCATGGCTGATACAAATTTTAAATCATAAAATTGCTTAATATAAATAACAAAAAAGGCACAATACCGTGACTGGAACAATACACACACAACCCGCACATATAAAAGAGAGGAGCTTACGACAACGTTTCGGCCCGACTTGGACCATTTACAAAGTCACACTAACACACAGAGACAGAGGAAGGGTATTTATAGGCAGGCAGACAGGGGAGGGTACAAGAGAGTGGGGTAATGATGGAGTAGTGGAAGTAGTAGTAAAGGTAGTAGAAGAGACAGTCATATGGGAAGGAGCACTGCAATGAGGCTAGCGGCCCGCAAGGGTGGAGAGGGAAGAAAAGCGCATAAAATGAAGGAAAATACAAGGCAAAAGAAAAGAAAGGAAAACCCATAGGAGAAAAAAGGAGAAGGGGGAAGAGAAGAAAGGGAAGGAATCAGGTTAAGTCACGGGTGTTCTGAAGTTTAGAGCATTTAACAATGTAATGAGAGAGGAAAGCATCAACAGAGACAAAGCCAGGGAAAGTTGTGTATAAGGGAGGATTCAACCAGGCGGCGACTATGAAAGTTGGACGTAGGGTAGACAGTTTTAGCAGAAGACCAATCAATAGGATGACTGTGATCTTTGACATGACAGAAAAGAGCATTATTAGTGTCGGCAAGCCTAACACTATTTTTGTGCTCCTTGAGTCTGTCAGAAAGAGATCGGCCAGTTTCTCCGAAGTACTGAAGAGGACAGGAGGAGCAAGAAATAGAGTAGACACCAGGAGAATCTGTGGAGGGAGAGGAAGTATGAACTAGATTAGTGCGAAGAGTGTTAGTCTGACGAAAGGTAAGTTTGATGTCTAAGGAACGGAGAGAGTTGCTGAGATTAGAGAGACCAGAGATGTAGGGAAGGCAGAGGACTGGAGAGTTTTCAGGAGTAGAGGGTTTAGGAGAGAGAAAGTCCGTTTAGCACGAGAGAAAGCAGAGTCTATGAAATGGGAAGGGTAGCCCAGGCGGGAAAATGAATTATGAAGAGTGGAAATTTCTGCTTCAAGAAACTGAGGATCACAGATGCGGAGAGCACGGAGAAAGAGGGAGATAAGAACACTCTTCTTGACAGAGGAGGCATGATAAGAGAAGTAATGAATATACATGCCACTGTGCATAGGCTTGCGGTACACGGAGAAGGCAAAACCTGTAACTGAGCGGTGGACATGAACGTCGTCGTCGTAAGCTCCTCTCTTTTATATGTGCGGGTTGTGTGTGAATTGCTTAATATATTAGGAAACCATTTTTCTAATCTTCATAAGGTTCAAGATTGTAATTTGGTCCAAAAGGAATATAAACAACACTTCAATGTTATACTCCTAGCTATTAATTCAGAATTCCATAAGACACTGAGAGACTAAACAAATTTTTAATGTGTTTTATAAACAGATTTGTTTATAAATTGATATCAAAATTGTATTAAATATCTAGCTCAGAGGCATGAAGAAGAAATTATGGCAGAATTAGACCCTGATGCTGTGTTTCGTGAACGCAAGATAGAAGGCCATGGCGATTCCTTCACAATATCTGTTGCAACCTCTAATGAAAGCACTGCCGGTAAGGATGAAGGAAAAGCACTTGGCAATACATATATAAAATTTTATGTAGTATTGTATTGTATTAGATACTAATATGTAAGAAGAAGACTGTAATTTGAGTGCAAGTTTTTGAAAAGAATTTTTTAAGATTATTGGAAATTTAGGTACAGTTCCTATAAATTCTTTTTATATCAAATGGAAGACTATAACATATAGATAGATCTGGGCATGGAGGTACTAACATTCACAGATTTGCTTCATGAAATGTGAGTGCACTACATTTTCTTGTGAATGTGCTGAAAATAAGCTTTAGTATTTGCAAATTCCTTCCCTAGTGAAGCAGCCAGTGTCCATAAGTCATAATATAAACATATGAGGAAAATAGTTTTTTCATATACTGTGATGTACAAATCTAAGTACAGTGGACCCCCGAGTTTCGTAAAAACTTCACTCTTGAAGTCTGCTCAAGTGCCATTACCGAACGAATTTACTCCCTTAAGGAAAAATTTCACGTAGGTTAGCCTATTTCAGACCCCCAAAAATACACTTCCACAAGAACTTACAAAATTATACTTACATAATTGCACGATTTCCGGGGTATTCGTTAACCGAGGGTCCACTGTACTGTACTGTACTATAGAGGTATATTCTACTTATTTTTTAATGAAGAAATGAGAAATTAAAACCCTAGGAGCATGGGGGCACTCTGTTGTCAATGCAGGTAGGTCTGCACCTTGCAGATGTTCAATCCCACACTGTTTTGCTGAGCTCCCAGTGTTTGGGTTCCAATAACACACTGCTAATGTGATTATTTGTATATTACTAGTGCATCATGGCTTGTGTTTACAATTTTCAGAACCATTTTCATTTCCAGCTGTTTCAGATAATATGAACATAAGAATGGTTTGTCTCCATGGGGAAGTGGAACAGAATTCTTCTTCCGTAAGCCATACGTGTCATAAGAGACCACTAGAATGCCGGGAACAAGGGGCTAGTAACCCCTTCTCCTGTATACATTACTAAATTTAAAAGGAGAAACTTTTGTGTTTTCTTTTGGGCCACCCCGCCTCGGTGGGATACGGCTGATGCGTTGAAAGGAAGAATGGACTTGGTGTTGCCTTAAAAGGAAAATTTCTCTGTCATAATCTCTGAAATAGTTGAATGTAAAAGGTGCCTTTAGAAGTATAAACACCATGATGTCAAGAAAAATTCCCCAACAGTAACATTAAGACACATTTATTCCATGCCAGGTTGCATTTAATGTGTTTTTGAATTTTTAGGAAAATTTGTACGAGTTGGGTCAGGTCGCAAGGGAAAGCCTCCATCATATGTAGGCCACAATGAGCAGAGGTATGAAGAGAACACTGGTCATGGTGGGGATAAGATACATCAAAGGGGCTGGAATCGTGGAAATAGAAATCCCAGAGGACGGGGCCGTGGACGAGGTCAAGGACATGGCAGTTATACTGGCAAGGATGTAAGACCTGTTTCATTGTAATGGCCTCCAACCTTTTTATATATAGATATATATATATATATATATATATATATATATATATATATATATATATATATATATATATATATATATATATATATATATATATATATATATATATATCCTAACAATGGAGAAAGTGTTTCTGTTTTGGATCACCCTGCCTTGGTGGGAGACGGCCAGCGTGTTAAAAAAAATAATAATGATTATATAATTTTCCAGCCATATTAATTTTCCATTTCCTAAGACACCACACTAAACAAATACAAATGGAGAATTGGAAATTGTAGCCAGTGAAATTCGAACTCAATATGTACTCTTCACAGGCGATATAGTGAAGTAACCATGTAAGTCATTGGTCATTTTCATCCAAGGCAGAGTGACCTACAGAAGGAAACCTATTCACTTTCACTCATTCTCTGGCTGCCTCTCTAGAATGTCTTAGAAATAATGGTCAATTGCTGACCCACCAAACTGCAACATCACAAATGTACTTTCAAATTGCAGGCATTGTACTTTCCATTTATCTTGCTGTTTTTACCTGAATCCCTTCATAAACATTACCTTGCTCACACTCCAACAGCACATCAAATTCCATGGACAACTCACTTCCACTTATTATGATTCCTTCAGGGAAGGGAAAGGGAGGAGGTGCCTTGATGCTGATGAAAGCCTCTTGATCCAAGGAATTGTTATTGTTCCCCCTTCCTTGAGTATAACCTGATTACTCTTCATTCCCAAGGCATAGCATGATCCCCAATGGGGCAAGCCCTTCCTTGTGATAATAATCCACTATTGGTAGTAATGGTAGAATTACCAACAAAATATTAAGTAAATGGACATAGTGTAGATGCAACTAATGGCTTGACAAAGCTTCTGGAGAGCAAAATGTTGCCACAATAAAATATCATGTTAGTTGCATGTGCGCATTTACGGTACCTAACAATCCACTGCTAATCTAATGTATACACTTGCTGGATGTTCAGACCATTACCTCTCAATGCTTTTTATCCCTCCTTCAACCCCTTTATCAAAGGCTCCCTTGCACATCTTTCCATCCACTCCTTATGTACATGCAGTACCTACTTTATCAACTTATGTTTTTTCTACTTTGTCAGATTATCTGAACAATACTTTTACCTTTGTCTTGTAACTTTTCTTGAAACCACACCGTATTCTAATATCATTTATTATTTTTTTAATGTTATTTGTGGGCTGAAGGCCATGGAAGGAGGTGGCATAATTTTCACATCTCAAACAAGACATTTCCATGGCCTCTGGAAAAGGCACAGAACAAAATGTATCAGGGAGCAATGTGGCAAGTGTTACAATATTCTCATTATATTCATGGGGAAGCATTAAGCTTGTAGAGATTATATGGTGCATACAAGCATTACAAATGTAGGTAGCTGCTGAAAATTGCAAGAAGTAAATATGAAGGAAGAGAGGTGTATAATAGAATATGAAAGAAAGAATGGCTGTGGTTTCCAGTAAGAACAGGTCTTTAACAAAGATGTATGAGATTGTGATGGTTATTTAATGTGTTATACATTGGCTTGTATGAAAGTAAATGTAGTGTTTAGACAGGGTGTGGTCCAAAAAGATAACAAATCTGATATGAAATTTGACCTCAGGCTAAGCTTTGAGTGTAAAAGAATTACCAAAACTGGTCATGGGGGTGTGGTGGTAAAAAAGATATACAGTAATTTGTACATACATGGTTTGATCATGTAAAAAGAATGGAGCAATATAGGGTATTATAAAGCACGTGTAAATCTGGGCTATGTGGGAATGTCTAAGGAATATGGGAAGTAAATGGACTCGTACAACAAATAAAACATTTTATTACAAATGTTTTGCGTCACCAGGAGCTTTATGTAGCCAATGTTGTATTGATTTGACAAAGCTTCTGATGAGCAAAACTTAGACATAATAAAATTACTTATTAGTTGCACATGTGTCCACTTACCTAGCATACTGTCATTACTGTATTTTACCAGTAATAAGCAATTGTTAGTATGTTAGCTTGAAGGGAGTGGAGGTGAGTGGTTTAACTTCAACTATTCAGCTACATATTGTCAAATAGTTTTAAGTTAAAGTTTTAGTCTGCCTGAAATGCTCTTGTGTGACCAGTGACCTTTCAAATTATATAAAATAAATGTTACCTAATTTTGTAAGAATTGTGTGTACCCTTCTAGAAAGGCAGCTAGAGTGAGTGACGGTGAAGAATAAAAACCCACAATGCAACTTAAAAATTACAATATACAGTGGACCCTCGGTTTTCGTGCATCTCCAAACTCGAACATTTTTATGTAAATGTATTTTTGTAAGTGCTTTTGTAAGTGTACTTTTGGGGGTCTGAAACGACTAATCTAATTTACATTTGTTCTTATTTTTTTTTTTTTTTTATTAACACATCGGCCGATTCCCACCAAGGCAGGGTGGCCCGAAAAAGAAAAACTTTCATCATCATTCACTCCATCACTGTCTTACCAGAGGGGTGCTTTACACTACAGTTATAAAACTGCAACATTAACACCCCTCCTTCAGAGTGCCGGCACTGTACTTCCCATCTCCAGAACTCAAGTCCGGCCTGCCGGTTTCCCTGAATCCCTTCATAAATGTTACTTTGCTCACACTCCAACAGCACGTCAAGTATTAAAAACCATATGCCTCCATTCACTCCTATCAAATACGCTCACACATGCTTGCTGGAAGTCCAAGCCCGCACACAAAACTTCCTTTACCCCCTCCCTCCAA